>CAJNIZ010043510.1:0-30263 GCA_905231905.1 Symbiodinium pilosum
AGGATTCAGGGTTTAGGGTTCAAGGTTTAGGGTTCAGGTTTTAGGGTTTAGGGTTTGGGGCTCAGGATTCAGGGTTTAGGGTTCAAGGTTTAGGGTTCAGGTTTTAGGGTTTAGGGTTTGGGGCATTCTATGTGGGGGTTATTCGGGTTTAGGGTATATATTGGGGTGATGTTGGGATAATGGACAAGAACATGGAAACTTCTATTTAAGTTTTAGGGCTTAGGGTTTAGGGTTCAGGGTTTAGGGTTCAGGGTTTAGGGCATCATCGGAGCTAAGTCAAGGAATGGACAAAGGAGCGATCTGAGAATGTAGGAGGCCATGTCTCACATCCACCTGGCGCTCCTAAACCCTAAACCCTAAACCCTATGTCCCTGTCTGTTGCAGGATGCTCGAGAAGAAGATGGCTCTGACTAGGACTTGATTGCAAAAGGTTTAGGGTTGTGGACTTAGGGGGTTTCATTTCATTTTCCGTTTCTTTTCCGTTTGATTGTCCAGTATTGGGAGAGTATATTTCGCAACGAAAGGAATCATTTGGCCAGCCCTGATGATCTCACTGTGGCAGCAGAGCAGCAAGACAAAGGGCTGCACTTCGGCTGAAGCCTAAACCTTAAAACTAAACCCTAAGCCCCTAAACCTTGAACCACCTAAACCCTAAACCCCTAAACCCTAACACCTTAAAAGCCAAGCGTGCGGTAGCTGCACCTACAGATGTTCCGTCCTGTCTCACCTTGAAGGTTTGGCGCCTGTGGAGCTGAGTTCCTAGCTCGTGTGGGGGACTTAGCTCTCTTTCGATTTTAGGATTTATGCCCTAAACCCTAAACCCTAAACCCTAAACCTTATGGTTGGGGTTTAGGGTTCAGAGATGCATGAGGTGTCCAACTACTTCGAACGACGGGTCTACCTTCCAAATCAGAATATCCTGACAGAGGGTGAGGAGCCGCGCTATGGAGTTCCTTGGCTATGGGGCTATGGGGATTACATAGGGATATATAATGAGCTTTAGTCTCAACTCCTAGTATCCCCCTAATAAACACAATAAGACTCCAATATTTAAAATCCCTTGTATGACCCTCTTTCTCGAGTTTGGACTATAGCTCATATGCGGATTACACAGGGGTTATATTTTAGGGTTGCGGGGATACGTAGAACCGGAGATTCGGCTCGGGAGCAAGGAACCCCCTTAACCCCAAACCTCTAAGCCCTAAACTCCTGAACCATCTAAAAGTTTGGGGGACAAGGTTTGGAGGCTTAAAACATCTCCTGGACCCAACCCTAAACCCTATGCAGGTGATGATACACCAGGGAACGGCCATTGTGGAGTCACAGGGCGTCTATATTGCCGAGTGCGGTCCTGGGGAGTTCCTGGGTGAGGTCAGCCAAGGGCCCTGATGGCCCCTAAACCCTAAAACCTGAACCCCAAAAACTCTAAACCCTAAACTCTAAACCCCAAACCCTAAACCCCCCAAAACACCCTAAAACCTAAACCCCCAAAACCCTAAACCCTAAACCCTGTCAGGTAGCCATCTTGGGCCTCTCAAGTACCTCCAGCGCTACAGTAAAAGCGCATACCAAGATTGTTGCCTACACCGTTGAGGCGGACGGGAATGCTAAATTCTACAGGGTTTAGGGTTTAGGGTTCAAGGCGGTTTGAGAAAATACGCGCCCTTTTGGGGGGTCCTATGAAGAGGATTATCTTGTTTTGGGACATGGAAGGGGACCCCTGTTTATGGAAACCCTAAACCCCAAACCCTAAATCCTAAACCCTAAACCCTAAACCATGTTTTGAGGCACAATCTTTCAAAGAAGTTTTGGATGAGTTCCCAGAGGAGAGAGTGAGGCTCAGAGATTGCTGGCCGCATGCAAGATTAGGGTTTAGGTGGGTTTTAGGGTTTAGGGTTGAGGGATTAGGGTTCAGGCTTTTTTTTTGCCTGCGGGTGCCTGCGGTTCTACTGATGTTCAAGTATTTCCTAGGTAAACTCCGCCCAGGAATAGCGACTATGAGGAAATTGTAACGGTAGGGTCCTCTTATATGCTTACCATACCACTATTACGGGGTGGGGGGGGGGGTCCACCTAAAGTATATTATGCCTTTATATTTCTATTCTATTCCAGCACCCGAACCCCTATACCCTATACCCTAAACCTTATACCACTATTACAGCATGTGGGGGTCCACCTAAAGTATGCTACATTTCCCAGGAAACTATGGAGAAACCCTAAGCCCTAAACCCTAACTATCCCTATATAATCCCAATATATACCCTTTTCATTCTTGTATGTTATGCCCTAAACCCTAAACCCTAAGCCCTCAACCCTAACTGCTTCCCAGGAAATTATGGAGAAGCGCGTTGCCAATTCGCACAAGCCGGTCGAGGCCAGGGCAAGCAAGTCCCTGGCAATGAAGTCCAAGTGGCTTGGCGCAAGACGTAGGGTTTAGGGTTTAGGGTTGCGGGTTTAGGATTTAGGGTTTAGGAAATAGGGTTTATGATTTAGGGTCTAGGGTCTTCAAGCAGAGTCAAGCTGTGTTTGCCGGAAGTTCCTTCTGTTTCCGATGCACTGCGTTCTGCTAGTTTGCCAGCAATGCCAGCAAGCCTTGAACGGCACTACCCCTCAACCCCAGACACTAAGAGCTGTAAGGCTAAACTCCTTGAAAGGTGTTATATTGATTTACATAGGGATTATATAGAGGAGTACTATAGGGGTTAGTATCGGGCAAACTAGGAGTTCAGACGGAAGCTCATATAGACCTTGCACCCTCTATAGACCACCCTAGACCCTATATAGACCTAAACCCTATTTAGACCCTAAACCCGTAATAACTCATCTACACCCTAAACCCTAAACCCTAAGCCCTGAACCCTAAACCCTAGACCCTAAACCCTAAGCCTCATACCCTGAACCCTAAGCCCTAAACCCTAAGCCCTAAACCCTGAACCCTAAACCCCTGCCCTCAGGTCTGTGAACAAGTTTCTCAAAGTTGTAATTTCGCGCCGCACTTCTGTGGATACCAAAGCGGAGTCTTGACTCAGGATGGTCTGTTAGGGTTGTATAGGGGGCTTAGGGTTTAGGGCATTGGGGTTTAGGGTTTAGGGTATAGGGGTTTAGTGGTTTAGGCGCTTCAGGTTTAGGGTATAGGGGCTTCAGGGTTTAGGGTATAGGGGTTTAGGGTTTAGGGTATAGGGGCTTAGTGATTTAGGGTATAGGGGTTTAGGGTTTAGGGTACAGGGGTTTAGGGTTACGGTTTAGGGCATAGGGGCTTCGGGTTTAGGGTTGTATAGGGGTTTAGGGGATAGGGGTTTAGGGTATAGGGGCTTCGGGTTTAGGGTTTAGGGCATAGGGGTTTAGGGCTTAGAGTATAGGGTATAGGGGTTTAGGGTATAGGGGCTGCAGGGTTTGGGGCATAGGGGTTTAGTGGTTTAGGGTATAGGGGTTTAGGGTTTAGAGCATAGGGGCTTTGGGTTTAGGGTTGTATAGGGGTTTAGGGGTTTATGATTTGGGGTTTAGTGGTTTAGCTTAGTGGTTTAGGGTATAGGGGTTTAGGGTATAGGGGTTTAGGGTATAGGGGTTCAGGGTTTAGGGTATAGGGGTGTAGGGTTTAGGGTTGTACAGGGATCTAGGGGGTAGATAGGATGAACACTGGAGAAACAAATAGACAAATGACATCGAACGTTAAGTGGCTGCTGATCTTTACATATCCGGGGCATTGTCAGGGTACCCTAAATTATTAAGTGCTGTAAGAGAACAGGGACCCCGAAAAGCGAGCATAATTTCGACATGGCTGCAGCAGGGGCTTTGACTCTTCCCCCTAGGAGCGTGTACCATGTCGCTGTGCGCCCTTTGTATATCTTGCATCTGCCCTAAACCTTGAACCCTAACCCTAAAGCTTACTGTCGTGTTGGGTATGCGGAGCTCAGGTGGGAAAACGCGTAAGTAATGACCAGGTTACAGAAACGTGGTTCAGGGTTTATAAGCAGCTATAGCCATTAAAAGTTGATATTCTACTTCACACGCGAGTTTCGTAATATGCCAACCTGGTGCAGAACTCTTGCCTGACAAGCCTACATTCAATAACATTTTGGCCTACATGGAAAGGAGTTCCACAAAGAAATGTCGAACTCCTAGGTTTGAATTCCTTGCTTTGAGGGTAGGGGGGACTTAGTAAGCAGTTTAGTAACAGGGATAACTGGGGTGTTTTTTTGAGTTATTGTGGATATAAGTATATAACTCCCCCCGTAAGTAGATAGAATATGGCTATGGGCAGATGAGAATAAGATCCCCAAGTACCCCATATTCCATCTACTTGCGGGGACTATACATCCAACCCAAAACCCTAAACCCTAAACCCTAAACCCTAAATAGTATATAGTTTCCATATACCCCTGCCATCCCCAGTATAAGCTACACGCAATCATGGATTGCAGCGATGGCCAGTGGAATCTGACATGCCTCGCTTCTCAGGGATGCCGGGGCAAGGGCACATTATTGAAACATATTATATTATACTATCATGTTATACCATAAGATACTATAATATACTATATTATTCTATTGTATTCTACTGTGTTATATTATACTATATTATATCATAACTGACTATGTTAGATTACAATATACTACACTATTATGCACTATATTATAACCGTTGTTGCGAAGCAGGATTGCTTGGTGTAAGCAGGAGTGCTTAGCGAGATTGCCTGCCCCAAGCCCTAAATCCTAAACCCTCAACCCTAAACCGTGTGCGTGGTTTGCTTTGTCAAGATGCAGTACTGAGGAAGCCGTCCCTCTGCCCAAAGTGGAGTTTGACACCTCCAGCGAGACCGTTAAGAGGCCCTGGTGTGCAAAGATTGTGACTTGCACAATGGCTTTTATCTCCTCTTTCACTACCCTAAACCCTAAGCTTTATCCCAACATGGAAAGCTTCAAGGCATCCACTGCGTGTAAGCTTACCTCGGCTTTGCGAGGAGAGTAGGAATGGATCCTTGTAGTAGGAGTAACAATACAACCCCCTCCACCCCCCAGGGTTTAAGGAGCCAATAAGGCCTAATAGGGTTCTAAATTGGGG
Organism: Symbiodinium pilosum; assembly: GCA_905231905.1. Taxonomy (NCBI): domain Eukaryota; class Dinophyceae; order Suessiales; family Symbiodiniaceae; genus Symbiodinium; species Symbiodinium pilosum. The sequence continues at coordinate 5,063 of CAJNIZ010043510.1, forward strand.
GGGTACATTTGGGGGGGGGTACATGTCTAACTCCTAATTGCAATACTTCCTACATTATCCCCCCAATAGTGTGGTAATTTCCAGTTTCTTTTCCATGTCTTCCTTTCCTGCTAGTGAGACCCTAAACCCTAAACCCTCAACCCCTCAACCATAAACCCTAAACCCTGAACTCCCAACCCCTCAACCATAAACCCTTAACCCCTAAACCCTCAACCCCTAAACTCCTTTCAGCAACAGAAGGGAGGGATGCCAGGACGAAGCTCCCAGGACCTTCGGAGGGACGTGCTTGGGCAGAGCAGCGCAAGGAGGCCGTAGTGGAGGCCAAGAAGGCCGAGAGGGTTTAGGATTTAGGGTCTGGGGTTTAGGGTTTAGGGTCCGCGGTCTGGGGTTTAGGGTTTAGGGTCTGGGGTTTAAGGTTTAGGGCAAAAATGTGTTGCTGGGTGGTGCTACGGGAAAATTGTTAGCTTCCCTTATTACCATTTCATGTTCAAGCCTTTTTGTTGTCATTGTCATTTCTATTGTGGTTATTGTTGATCGTATTCATCTTATTACGCTTATGATCTTTCATACTCTTGTCACTTCAACGCAGTTTGTTCTGAGCCACTGTGCTGGGTCCCTGCAGATTCGTTGGCAGCGGATGCTGCCTGGCAGCATGTTTGTAACATGTCTGGCTGACTGCCTCACTTCCACTGCTCCTCTTGTTGTATCCCCATCTTCGGCAGACAGCAACATGCTTGACAGACTATTCCTTGGTATTTTTCTCGGTTAAGTATCATGCAAGACGGCGTGCGCTGCTTGAAACGCAACGCTGCGCAGCTTGTTTTTGCATGCCATGTCTGGTTCTGTGTTTCAGTGGCTGAGCGTGCATGAACTCGTCGGCCGAGCGTGCATTCGCTGAGGCAGGCACATCGTGTGCCAGCAACACAAGGCTGGGGGACAGAAGACGCCATGTAATGATACCATTCATGACAGTAATAAGAGGCCATAATCTAGTAATTAACATATTTGGGGTGACACCCAGCTCTCTGGCACAGACACCACCTTGCACCGAGGTGTGCGTGTGGATCGGCAAGCCAAGACGGCGTCAGCCTTTCCGGAGAGGCAGCTCAAGACGCCTGGCACTAAACCCTAAACCCTAAACCGTTTAACCCTAAACCCTAAGGCCCTAGCAGATTTTGATTAAGGGTTTAGGGTATACTTCTGTAGTGTCCTTCGGAATTATTCTTAAGTCTTTTCAAATGTAACCCTAAGGAATTACTAAACATGTTCTTCTTGTTCTAGGTCTAATGAGAAGGCTACAGATTTTGGGTTAGGCACTGCCCCAAAAATGGGACACATAGATTACAGGGATTTTATAGGAACATGAAGGGGGATGGACACGGAAATAGCTAAAGCATTAATAGTGACATCGAAAGGTTCTGGTAAATTGAATTCGCGTTTATGATTGTATCTCTTTATTGTTACTAGTATTACGTACTACTATTCTGACTGTTAGTATTGTTGTTATTAGGTATGCCGGAAGATGGTGGTGGTGTAGTCATCGTCGTCATCGTCGTTGTCATGGTCGTCTTCGTCGTAGTGTTGGTTTGGTAGTGCTAGTACTAGTGTTGCGTGTACTGGAGTAAATAGTGCGTGGAAGTTCTGCCCTAAACCCAAAACCCCTAAACCCTAAACCCTTTTAGGCTTTAGGGTATAGGGGTTTAGGGGTTTAGGGTTTAGGGTGGTTCCTCAATCATATTGCCAGACAGAGCCTGCATGTTTTTGGCGTGCCATTCTGATCACAACGCAACCGGGGCTGGCCCAGTATGACCTTTGCTTGCAGAACCCCAACCTTAGGAGGACTCCCCACCCTGAAAGAATTGTATGAAAGGAATATGAGAGGCCCCTAATATAATCCTTGTCATGCCACATAATCACTATTACTGGGTGGGGAGGTCCACCTAACCTTAACCCCAAACCCCATGCGATGTGGCCTCGTCCCCAGAAAGCGCTGACCGTTTTGGACTGAGGATTCCTTCCTTGTAGTGGAGGTTCCCTACTAACTTGCCGTTTGGTTTAGGGTGTAGGGTTGAGGGTTTAAGTTTAGGATTAGGGTTGAGGGTTTAGGAAAAAGCTCAATGTGGAAGATGCTCAAGATCATGGTCATTTTTGAAGTCATTAATACAATATGGCCGGAACATATGGGGTACCTACAAAACCAACTATTTGGTCCTACAAAGCATCAGACTTCCAAGTCCTCGGTCATTGTGTACTTGAACCCTTAACCCTAAGCCCTGGACCCTAAACCCGAATTTACATGCGAGATGGGGTGTAGCCTTTGACAGTTTTGTATTTCTGTCATTGATGCTCGCTTCAAAGATACTTAGTCTTCTTTCTACTCGCCAAGGCCTGCTGCTTTGCAAGGAATATGGAGACTCACATGAGCTACTGTCAATATTCGGGTTACCAATCCACCACGAAGGGTGGACGTAGGGGTCCCTTTGGTAGTTGAATATAGTCCCCACTATACTCCCGAAGAAGGAACCCATGTCCCTTAATTCTGAAATACTGTCTGTAGCTCACATGGAAATCTCATGAAACATGACGTGAAAGCTGGGATGCTCAGGGTGTAGGTTTTAGGGTTTTGGGTTTAAGGTTTAGGGTTTAGGGTCCAGGCAGGTAAATCACGAAACACTAGTGCCATGTATGCACCTAACACCCCAAGCCGACGTGAACAGGGCTCCAATGTCTCACTCAACCGAATCCCCAGCCATTCTTCCTCTGAACCCTAAACCCTAAACTCTACCCATCAATAACAGCCGCATCAGTTGAAAGGTATGCTTTGGTCGGACTTGTTGTGAATGGTTTGTGTAGGGCTAGAAACGCCTGAGTCAACATTTTGTTGCTACAATGACCTTCGCTTCACGACAAAGAATCCCGAGCCAAAGAGTGATACAGGGATGTTTTAGCAAACTCTTGTTATTATTGTCATGATGATTCACATTATTCTTCTTGCTACTGTGGTTACTATTCATGTTATTTTTGTTCTTACCATTAATTTTACACTACTGTTCTGCATAAGTGATACAGTGGTGTCTTAGTAGCTGCTGTCGTCCTTGTCGTCAGTGTCGTTGTGGCTGTCATTAGGGACAGGGTGCGATTCAGTGCCCTGAACCCTAACCCCCTAAACCCTGAACCTCTAAACCCAAAACCCTAAACCTCCTAAACCCGAAACCCAAAACCCCTCAACCCTACACCTCTAAACCTGAAACCTGAAGACCCTAAACCTCTAAACCCTAAACCTCTAAACCCTAAGCCCTAAACCTCTAAACCCCTAAACCTCTAAACCCTCAACCCTAAACCTCTAAACCTGAAAAGCCCTAAACCCTAAACCCCTAAACCTCTACACCCCACGCAGGCCTAGCCTGGGCGTAGCCGTATGACTGCTGGGTTGCTGTTAAGGAAGTTAAATGAGATTACCAGAATGTGGGTATATATGTATATATATGTATTCAATAATGGGGTTGAGGGTTTAGGGTACCATAATGTGGGTATATAGTAAATAATAGGGTGTAAGGTTTAGGGTTTGAGGTACCAAAATATGAATATACAGTAATAATTGGGTTTAGGGTTTGGGGTTGCGAGTTTAGGATGCTATAATTTGGTATATAGTAAATACTAGGGTTCACGGGTATCATAATATGGGTATATGGTATATAGTCGGGTTTCCTCAGCAGAGTTACGTGATTTAAGTTCCTTAACAGCAACCGAATCTGGTTTCGCGACCCAAGGAAGGCTGCGAACGTCTACGGGAAGATGGTTTGGCAGGAGATCTTCAATCCAAAGAAGACAACAATGACGCCGGTGATGATTGCTGACGGCCACGTGGTTTAAGGTTCAGGGTTTAGGGTCCACAAATCTGACCGAATTTGGGACAGTTGCATTCGGCCGTGTTCAGCCGAGGCCCATCAACTTCGCCAAACGCGCAGCTGGAGGAGGATGCAAAGGAGTTGGAAGCTGCCTGGTCCTCAAGAAGTCTTGCAGCATCTTACAGCAAGAACGCGTTGATTGAGCAATTGAGAATGTTGCGCTGCAGGCGCTGAATGTGGCAAATGGTGGGGAAGAAGCGCTGGTGGCCTAGCGATGCCTCTTTCTTTGAAGGGTTGGAAAGGAAAAACACAAAGCGTCAGCCCAAAGCTGGATTTGTTGCCTTTTTGAAGGCCCACACCGGACGTGAAGGTGTCTGAAACTCCTGTGCAACCACCGGTCGTGCCCTCAGGGCAGTGCGTCGGAGGTTTCATACCCTATAGTCTCCCTTAAGTAGATAGAGTATGGCTTTGGGTATGTTTTAATAAGATCCCCATATACCCCAAGTTGAATCTGCTTAAGGGGACTATAAACCCTAAACTCTAAGACCTAAAACCTATATAACCTCATTGTAGTAGTTTCCATTTTTTCCCATTATCCCCATATAACCCCAATATAACCCTAATGGGTACCTTTATTATCTGCTTAAGGGGACTACACACCCTAAACCCAGCCGCTAGCTGAGGTTACGTCCACGGAGGGGGAAGCACGCCTGCCAACTCCACCGAAGGATCCCTTTGTGCTATCAACTCACCAGACGGCTACTTGCTGAAAGAGGCTAAAGCCTAGACCCTAAACCCTAAAGCCTGAACCTAATTCCCTTAACCCTGAACCCTATAAGCCCTAAACCCTAAACCTTGAAGTCTATACCCCAAGCCCTGAACCCTAAATCCCCAATATAACCCCAAAATACCATAGAAGTTTCCATTTTCTTTAGTAGTTTCCATCCCCTTGTTTCCATTACTCGCTATAAACGCCTTATATAACCCCAATATACTATAGTGGCTTCCATTTTCTTTTCCATCATGCCGTACAAAAAAGATTTATATACCCCAATATACTACCCCCTAGACCCTAAACCCTAAACCCTCAACCCTAAACCCCAAACCCCAAACCCTAAACCCTAAACCCTCAACCCTTTTTGGGAGGACACTGACAAGCGGCCTTCCAGGGTGAGCAAGGACCGGGCTGTCCGTTTCCGCACTGCGAGCATCTCGAAGGCTCTTTTCGGGAACCACCATGTAGGATTTAGGGTTTAGGGTTAGGATTTAGGGTTAAGGGCTTAGGGTTAAGGGTTTAGGGTTTAGGGTTAAGGGCTCAGGGTTTAGGATTTGGGGTTTAGGGTTTTGGGTTTAGGGTTTAGAGTCTAAACTCCAAAGGGGGATATATATAGGAGATCATATAGGGGACTACTATAGGGGCTTTTAAGGTGGATACTAGGAGTTGGGATTATGGATCATGTGAGCTATAATCCAAGCTCCTCAAGGGGGGTTATATAGGTTTTGGGAGTTTAGGGTCTAAAGTCCTGTAAGGGGATTATATAGGTTAAGGTTTTAAGGTTTAGGAACTCGGTAAACGGGGGATTAGGGTTTAGGTTGCAGGGTTCAGGGTCTAAACTCCTTAAAGGGGATTGTAGAGGTTTAGGATTTAGGTTGTAGGGTTTCGGGTTTAAGCTGTTTAAAGGAGAGTATTTAGGTTTAGGGTTTAGGGTCAAAACTCCTTAAATGGGGTTATGTAGGGGAGCATTATACGGGTTATTAAGGGGGATACTAGGAATTTGGACAATGGCTTATGTAAGAGTTTTTGGCTTGCCAAGACCCTCCTACGTAGTTCCTTTTTGGGGTACTATATGATCATCCCTTACCACAAAACCATAACAAGCCCAGAAAGGAACTGCATGGGAGCCCTAGGGTAGGGACGTAATTAAACCAAGTTCTGCGCTGGCGCATTAGGGCGCGGCCTCGAATTTTTAGGGTTTAGGGTCTATAAGGATTACCCTAAGCATCAAAATCACCTAAAAACCCTATGTAGTATGGTCTCTGGGCCCAACTTCCTTCAAATATGAACCCTTAGATGCTTAGGATTAGAGGTTTGGGATGAATCCTTGGGGGGTTGGTTATGATGAAGGCTTAGGGTTTCAACTTGGGACCTGAAATCGTGCCGCTAGACACGGTGTAGGGGTGCAGGATTTGGGGATTGGGGTTTACGGATACCTGGAGGCTCACCTGGAGGAGCGTTCTACCCTAAACGCTTAACCCTAAACCCTAAACGCTACCAGAAACTGTAGTTACAACCTTTGTATACCCATCGTAGATAGACCTGGTACTTGAAGCCTAAACTGTCATCACATCCGTGAGGCGTGCCCATGGTTCGTAGGATTTAGGGCTTAGGGTCCGCCAGTTGAGCGATATCTCTGGTACCTTCATGCTGCGGTCGTTTGGCTCTCCGCGCTAGGACACAAGGAATAGGCACTGCGCAAGCTTGATTCAATGCTTTTGCGTACATCGGTCAGGCAGATAGCAAAACATCTTACCTTGGGCCACAACTCACACATTCGACCTGTTAGCTGCTAATTTTCTACTTACTTCCAAAGCCTCCGAGGTTGTGTTCCCAACTCGTATACTCCTAGGCTAGGTATCCCGCTTTTGCACAACATGTCAAGCAATAGGTCACAAGCTTGACTGATTCTGGATTTTCCGGCATCAAGATGTATCTGCACTTTCCTTCAAGTCCCCGCACGATCCTACTGTAAGGGTCCATAGACCACATGGTCAAGTGAGTACAAGGGGCCCTCATATTGCAACACATTGCTTACACATGGTAGCGTCCAATTATCACGGCCCCATCATATATACCGTTATATACCCCAACAGATAGTTATTCCGACTAACTTTCATCCCGAAAGCGTTTTCTCTGCCCGGCCTCCGCATACGACCGGCTTGCCCACGGGCGCCTGCCGCGGCATGGCCACTTTCTCTGCACACAGCTTTGAAGTTTACCTGAACCCTGCGGAGCTCATTACGTAAGGGTTTACCTAAACCCCAAAAGTATGTAAAATAATACCCTAAACCCATAATAACAGCCATAAGGGCCATTACTTTACATACTTTTGGGGTCCAGCTAGGGTTGAGGGTTTAGGGCCTCCGTATTTCTGGTACGTATCCCTGGAACTCAGGGTTTGGGGGGTGGGAGTTAATTTAGGGTGTGGAGTTGGGGTTCAGGGCTCAGGGTTTGGGGTGTGTGGGGTGTTTGGGTTTTGGGGCGTATGGTCATGTAGTTATGTGCTACAAGCGGCAGCGACAAGGAGTTAAAACAGCATGCGTATGTGTATATGCTGGGTATAGACTATACAGATATCAGGAGCGCAGGATGTAGGGCCCATACTGTTCCCTAAACACTAAACCCTAAACCCTTGGATTACCAATACTGTTCCTGCTTCGCCGTCCTAAACCCTAAACCCTAAAAAATACAATCCCAGAGGGTCCAGATAAACTATTAGGGAATTAGGCCCAAAAATACCATACTATAGAAGGAATTATGGGTCCCAATTCCCCAATGGTTGTATATGTGGACCCTTTGGGAATAGAACAATTCCACCAAACCCCAGCTAACGGGTTTAGGGCTAAGGTTTAGGTGCCTGCCTTACAGAGACCCCCTAAAGGATCCCCAAAATGGAACCCCCTAATAATCCCCTAGTTTCCCCAATGTAGTAATGGGTTCAGATTGGGGCTCATTTTCTTGGATCCTTGTGGGGGTCTGGGTAAACCCTCCAATCGAAACCCCCAAGCCTCAATCCGAACCCTAGACCAGGTAGGGGGCCTCGGGCTTAAGAGTGCACACAAGGGGCGCATGGTTTCAAGCATAAAGTTTAAGGTTTTGGGTTTAGGGTTGGCGCCACCCACTTTTTTTGGACCTTTTCAGGATTATGCGCCTATACAATTGACAAGGACCTTTATTTGTGGGGTGATGTTGCATAAATCCTCTTGTCATAAACCCTACGAGGAAGAGGTGGGGGTTTACACGGATAAGTGTGGCTATTAGTCGCATAAGCTGTACTTGTGCGATTTGCGTTTTATATTTATAAGATAATAGCACATTTATGTAAGCAAGGGACTCATCCTATGTATCCCTATACACTTCTGTAGAATCCATATGCACCCACACAGCTATCCTAGTTTAAGAGTTTGAGCGTCCCACATCATGACATCCTCTTCTTGCTAGAAGTCCTTATTTAGAAGGTGGGGGGTGTCCAACATGCCCTTGCTGTCAGAAACTCGAGACCCCACTTGGAGGTTCATGGTACTTAGAAACTATTTATAACTGGGGGTTATAACCCTACTTATAATTGGAGTAACCCCTGTAAGGCCATTTAGGGAGGTTATAAGTAGGGTTATAAGCCCAGTTATAAGTAGTTACTAAGTCCCATGAACCTCCAAGCAAGCATCCTCAATCCTAAAGCCGCGTCTTGATTAGGAGGTGGGGTGTCCAGCAAACCCTAATCCCTAACCTGCCGTTTTCGTTGCCTTTTTGAGCACTCTGCAAGAAAAAACACGTTGGTGCAAGAAGGCAGCAATCCGACCTGCGGGGAGAAGTGTCGAAACTCGGCCGACATTTTGAGGGGACATATGGAGATATACAGGGGTACCACAATTGACATTCAAATCAAAAAGACAATGTAACAAATAAATGGGAACTGAGGTTATATGGTGGTTTTTGGGGTCGTAGATTTATAGCGGGTGACTTAAAGGTCCTTGGGAAAAGTTATTTAGGGTTCCTGTAGGCAAAACATAGAGGAAGCTGTTTTCTAGATGGCTAGGAATTTTGATTAACTGCGGGGTCCTTCAGGGCACCTTTCTGGAGGTGGTTTTCAGGATTTCGAGAGTTGGTTTTGCGAGCCGTAGACTCTAAATCGTGTGGCTTCAGGGTTCAGGGGTTCGTACAATGGGTCCATGAGGGCCTGCATGTACATGGGCGCACTTACACAGTGTGCGTATGGGTTGTGTTGCGAAGCCTAAAACCATGAATTCTCAACCTCAAGCCTACTGGCGTTTTGAGGTGGAGTGGGGAGCAAATACGGGGACTACTGTTGACAGAGGAAATCCTGGACCACCTCAGGTTCCCTGTATCTCAGGAATTACAATAGATATTTAAGGTCCGAGGTGGTGCAAGGGTATTCTGGGAAAGCATATAGGGATATATTTAGGGTTTAGGGTTTAGGGTTTAGGGTTATAGTCCTACAGCCTACACTCTACATCATAGACCCGAAGCCCTAAATCCTATACCCTTCGTGGATCCAAAAGCTGAGGAGCTCTTCAACGAGGAGCGCTTTTCACTTCTGCGGCGTCACGCAGATGTGCCGCGCACCTATGGGATACAGCTCGTCCCAAGTGCTCACCTAGAGCCACCTATAAGGAAAGGGCTTTGTACATAATACCTTGCCTTTTCTAGCCTGTATGGAGGTAGAGCTTTGGCTCTACGTGGCCATATCTTCTGCAAAGCGAAAGATTCAAGAACCCAGACAACATGTTGAGGAAGATATTGCAAAACCCTAAACCCTAACTTCAGGGAAATGCTTCCTTACCACAGATGCCAAGCTCCTACCTGGACCCCAAAAGTATGTAAAATCATGGCCCTTATGGCTGTTATTCTGGGTTTAGGGCTATTATTTTACATACGTTTGGGGTTTAGGTAAGCACAAGTTTGAGCCCTAAGTCTGCAGTTTCGACCGGGATACTTAAGGATTACCCCCCATCCTGTAATAGTGGTATAATTGGAATATAATAGGACCCTAACATAATCCTTATTATCCCTTATAGTCACGATTACTGGGTGGGGGGTCCACCTAAGGGATACTCCAGTCCCCTACTTGGAGGGTCAGGGTGACTACTAGGGTTATTATATGGCTTGTCGGGGTCAACCTACTTACCAAGAACCCATGGCCTTCCAAGTAAGTAATGCAAGGTAATGGTTTCCTTTTGGTAGTTGATAACCAGTATTTCATACTCAGAACACAACAGACCCTAAACCTCAAATCCCAAAATCCTAAACCCCAGACCCTACACAGCTGAGCTTTGTTTCCCTTACTTGACTGGCGCAGGCCGCCCGACTTGGTAGTTGAAGTCTGGTCCTTCTAGGGGCGCGGCTTTTGCTGAACTACCTGGACGCTAACCCAGACCCGTGAATTTTAACCCCCTCCCCTTTCTAGGGATTACAATAGGGATCCCAATATTTGGGCCTTACAAGGAGGGGGGTTTATGCATCATGGGACTACATTATGCTAAACTCAAGCCTATGCCCCAGGAAACATCAATTGCGGGCTAGGCCGGACAACCTTGCAAACGGAACCCTGTCCTTCTGCTTACGGGCTGTCAGTGCGCAATGAGGAAGAGCAAATAAAACAGAAGTACTAACCCGGATTTAGGGGTTAGCAAACGAAGAAATGGAAAGGAGCATGGAAACCGCAAGGGATTGTATAGGACTAGTATACCGATGCATTCTTCCGTTCCCTACAAAGAATTAGTAAGTCCTGAACTGAGCCTCAGAAGACTTGAATCCTAAACCCTAAACCCCTACACCCTAAACCCTAAACCCCTAAACCCCTAAACCACCCAGGACTCTAAGCCTCGGGTTAAGGCCGGATGACTTCGTAAATGAAGGCTGGTCCTTCGAGAGCCTTGCAGGAGGCTGTTGGCCAGGGCTCTACAAGCTTGAGTCTAAGATTTCGGGCTCTACCTGGACCCCAAAAGTATGTAAAATAATGGCCTTTATGGCTGTGGTTAGGGGTTTAGGGCTATTATTTTACATACTTTTGGGGTTTAGGTAGGGCTTAGGAATTCGGAGTTGGGGGGATTTCTGACGGTTCGGGGTTTAGGGGCTTTGGTGCTTCTGCCCGGGGGGTAGGGTTTAGGGCTTCGGATTTCTGGCTCGGCTGGTAGGTGTGCGCTTTAGGGCTTCGGATTTAGGATTCCACATAGGTCCCTGAGCATCTATATAGTATAATGTATAATAGGGCTTTTATACTAGGAATTCGCAGGATGGTATTTCAGATGTAGATACATAGGAGGATCCTTGGGATTAGTCCAACTGGTACAGTTGGATGCTACAAATCCTGCATGACCCCTAAACCCTATAGACCCTAAACCCTAAATCATTACCCCTAAACCCTAGGCCCCACCCTGAACCCTACACCCCAAACCCTAGACCCCAAGCCCTTAAACCCTAAGCACCCCAAGCTTTGGAGCCTTTGCCTGGGCCTGTAAGGCCTTGGGCTTGGGTTTAAAGGGCTTTACTGGGAACCCCAGACAGGGAACCCCAAGAATATGGTAGGAATATAATAAGAACACACCTACCAGAGTCCTTATATTCTAACGAGGAAGCCCAAGAAAAAGATAGGAATATACTTAGCGGTGTCCGTATATTCTATCATATTCCTACTATATTCTTGGGGTTCCCTGTGTGGGGTTCCCATGGCCCTGCCACGTGGCAGCTGTAAACTTTGAATGGTGGCCTATTGTGCCGCGGGGCTTGTCCGACTAATGTAGACCCCCGATTAATAAACTCCCTCCCTCCTTTTAAAGGCCTTAATATTAGGATCCTTATTATAATCCCTACTAAGGGGGGGGGGTTATTAATCAGGGGCCTACATTAGAAAAGGGTTTTCGTCCTCTTCCGGCTGGTTGCCGGATTTCCCTTTTATAGGCCTACAGAAGTCCAAAATAATTCCTTAAAACCTAGCATAACCTCAAAGGTATGTAGAACAATAGCCTTTTTGGCTATGTTTTACTTGGTTGTGTGCTATTCTTTTACCTGTTTTTAGGGGTCCAGGAAATCCTAAACCCCAAACCCTATAAACGGGGGGGGGAGTGGTGCATGTTTTTTTTGGAATTTTTCTCTGTTTGTTTTTGGATTTTTTCTGTGTTCTACCACCGATTTGACCAAATCCCGCAGCTGGACATCTCCCAGGCATGCCACAATTAATCAAATCCCGCTACCATTTTCTGTGTTCTGCCCCCGATTTTAATCGAATCCCCCAGCTGGACATGTCCTCAGCCATACTCAAATTAATCAAATTACACGACTGGATTCCTTCCCTGATGCAAACTGAATGAAATCAGGGTTCTGCAGTCGTCCAAACTGTCTCAGCCATAGGTTCACTGCCAGAATTAATTCAATCCCACATTGTCTCCTACTCAAAGCCGGGATCTACGCTCCCATCTTTTCACAGCCCAAAGGAATCTCTTAGAAAAGTACTCAAACCCCTCTACCGGCATCCTGGATTTGCTCACAGCCCCAGACAGTCAGTGCCAGAAACACAGGCCAAGAAATGCACCACAATAATTTCTCAAATCCCTCAGCTGCGTCCCAAGTTGTCGCAGGCCAACACGTTCAGTGCCACAATAATCCAATCCTGTACACGCATCCCAAAATTCCTCACAGACTACAAGAGCGTCACTACCAGAAATAATCAAATCCCGCGGCCGCATCCCATAGTTTCTCGCAGCCAAATAAGTTCATTGCCAGGATTTGCGTCCCCTTCTCACAGCACTTTCTGACAACCCAAATTTTTACACACCCCAATAGATTCACTGCCGCAATTACTCAAATCCCGCGCCTACATCCCAAATTTTGTCGCAGGCCATTGCATACAGCGCCACCAGTAATCAAATCCTTTACAACATGCATCCCCGAATTCCTCACAGAGCCCAAGAGCGTGAGCCAGAATTAGTCAAATCCCGCACCCGCGTTCCAAATTAGCTCGCAGCCCAAAAGCTTCATCCCCAGAATTACTCATTTTCTCACAGTCACAGCCGAATAAATTCACTGCCATAAGTAATCAAATCAGTCACCTCCGTCCCAAGTTTTCTCACGGCCTAGTAGATCGCTCACCTGCGTCCCAGATTATATCACAGCCCAATGAAGTCAGTGCCCAAACGGATCCTGCGTCCCAAATCTTTTCGCTCTCATAGCTCAATAGATTGCCCAGTCGTGCGATGACCCCGCCAGGTCGCAGGAACCCTAAACCCTAAACCCTAAACCCTAAACCCTAAAAAACATCCGAAAGAAAAAGTTGCGCCTATAAACCCTAAACCGCGTGGCTTGGCAGGTGGAGGAAAAGGCGGCACTCTCATGGCGAGGGTGGGTGACTTCGTGGCCTGGACCTGTGTGGAGTTATGGCAATAGTATTACCTGGACCCCAAAAGTATGTAAAATAATGGCCTTTATGGCTATTATTAGGGGTTTAGGGCTATTATTTTACATACTTTTGGGGTTTAGGTAGGGATTACCCAAAGGGTCCAAGGACCCAAATAACAAGGGTTTTGGGGCCAAAATACTTTTCATATTGTAGAGTTTGGGCCCTAAAACCTGATTCTGTGTAGGGTTTAAGGTTTGAGGTTTAAGGTCTAGGGGTTCAGGGTTCAGGGTTTAGGGTCCAGGGGTTTACGGGTTCAGGGTTTAAGGTTAACGATTATAACTCCTTGGCACTTAGCTAGGACCTTCGGCCCTTAACCTTTGGGGTTCCCTTATTTTCTTATTGCAGTTGCTTGGAGGTTAACTTTTGGTAGGGGTGCTAAGTGCCATGGTAGTAGCAGTAGTACAATAATACTACTAGTAATCTCAGGGGGAGCAGCCGAACCCTAAACCCTTTGGGACAAAGAGCTTGTGAGGACCTTGGAGTCTAGCTTGTACAGTTCATAATATTTAAAAGCGAAGGGCGGGCTAAGTTTGAACAATGCATGATGCCACGAAGGCCCAGCATGACGATGTGAACCATGGTCTAAACTCCTTAATGGGGGTATATAGGGGGACTATATAGGAGAGTATTATAGGGATTATTAAGAGGGATACTAGGAGTTTAGACAAGGGCTCATGTCATTCCCCCACCCAGTAACTGTCCTTAAAGGGGGCCTTATTAAGGGGCTATTATAATTCCTATTACCCTTTGTGGTAACAGTTACTGTAAGGGGGACTAACCCTATGTATGCCCATGCATTACGTTGCCAGCGCTTGGGCGATGACTGCGTTGTAGCATTATGCCATCCTTCATGCGCCGACCTAGTTGTGGGAAGAAGGTCAACTCCATGGCCTGTTGGAATCCTGAACACTGGTTTAGGGTTTAGACCCCCTAAATTTATTGGGATAATGGAAAAGAAAATGGAAACTACTATAATAGGGTTTAGGGTAATATTGGGGTTTACCTAGACCCTCCAATGTAGTTCCTTTTTGGGTATGGTATGGTTTTTGGTTAGGATTCTTATTAAGACTACCAAAAAGGTACTACATTGGAGGGTGAGGGTAGGGCTTAGGGAATTCTAGTTCCCAATCCTGAGCCCTTAAACCTTCAACCCTAAGCCCTAAACCACGGTGAACCTCATCCAGCGCTGAACTGTCCGTGGGCCCAGGTAGTGAAGGAACTCAGCAAAGGCAAGGGAGATTTGCAGCCACTCTTCGCGTTCAGGGTTTAGGGTTTACGGTTTGGAGCGCGTTTGGCTGATGTCTCGACATTTTTGCCGTGTTGAAGCGGGGAGCACTAGGTATATAGGGGGTTAACCAGGCATCACATATGGGGTAAATAAGGTCTTGGGATTGGGGCTTCCCTAAAATTCAGCTGTGCTTGGAGGGTTGCTTCTTTGTTCTAAACCTTAAACTCTAAACCCTAAACCCTAAACCCTAAACGGTCCCTATAGCAGGGTTTCTACTGCAAGGTGGGTCCCTATCTACGTTTCTCCTATTTCTTGGATTTCCAAATGGCCGAGTCGGGTTTAGGTACAATCATGACCTGAACCTCAAAAGTATTTAAAATTATGGCCTTTATGGCTGTTATTACAGGTTTAGGGCTATTATTTTACATACTTTTGGGGTTTAGGGAGGTCTAAACCCCATCCTAAAACCACCAAAGTAGGCAAAATGATGGCTCAGAACCTTTACATACAGCCTAAAAGGCCATTATTCTACCTACTTCCCAACGGGTCCGAGTACTTAATTTTCATATACTAACCAAAACCTGTACTACAATTACCATTACTCAAAACCCAAGTACCTAATTATTGTGTGCATGGACCCTCTGGGCTTGGGAATCAGGAAGCGCCAAATCTGCAAACCCATGGAGTGTCGGCTCTGCGGCTCGTTCTTGGCATAGACAGCAGAAGAGCTTGAGGGATAGCTTGAACCCTAAACCCTACACCCTAAAGTCCTAACCCTAAACCCCTAAACCCTAAACCCTCAACCCCTCACCCTAAACCCCTAAACCTCTAAACCCTAAACCCTACGGGTAGCTGAGGCCGCCTGGAACCTCAAGGTTCTCGTCACATGGAAGCATCAGGGTTCGGGCTTAGGGTAACGT
Source organism: Symbiodinium pilosum (assembly GCA_905231905.1). Lineage (NCBI taxonomy): Eukaryota > Dinophyceae > Suessiales > Symbiodiniaceae > Symbiodinium > Symbiodinium pilosum. The sequence goes on from CAJNIZ010043510.1 coordinate 20,250, forward strand.
AAGCCTGGACCTCCCCTAGACCCTATAAACCCTATAAACCCCATAAACCCTACAATAGCCCCGTAAACCCCAAACCTACAAACCCTATAAACCCTATAAACCCTATAAACCCTAAACCTCCCTGCATTGCTTCATCAAAGGGTTTTTTGATGTCCGGGATGGCATCCTTACCTCATCTTCTGACCCTAAACCCTAAACCCTAACCCTGAATCCCTAAACCCCTAAACCCCTAAAAATCCCAAAATCCCTAAATGTAGTCATAACCATATTTGGAGCCCAGAATATTGTCGCCAGGGACCTTAACCTGCGGTGGCAGGGGTATTGCCCAGTAGAAGTTCGTAGCAGCTGGATTCCCGGCCAAAAGGTCTACATCTCCCTGCATGGCTTTGGGCTTGTAAAAATGGCCGTCCCCCACCAGCATAACAGCCAGGGGGAGCGGTGATTTGCCTTCCAAGTGTCGTGGGCAGAGAACGCACACAGTGACTGCCTCCAGACCTTGCTCTGTGCCCAAGGGGTCGCTGTATTCTAGCCAGCTGATCATAAAATCCTGACTTAGGGCTGCGATGGCAGTCTCCTTCATCCCCTCTGGTGGGTTTGTGCCTGTGAACCGACGGTTTTCGACTTCCAGGATTCGACCTCAGGATTCTGGTGCGCAGGCGCGGTGCATGGACGCGCTGGATCGGAAAGCTCCATGGCCAGAACAGGTGGCTTGCTCCGTAGCAGATCTGGCCATCCGCGAACTGTTTTGGAACCTTGGACAGCGACCGGGCACGATGGAGATCGCAAGACAACTTCGGAACGGGATATCCGCGTGCGTCACCCCAGCTACGGCTGCCGACCACGTCGCCGAGCTTGCGAGGGCGTGTGTCGAAGAGGCCCATTCAGCCGATAGGAACACCACCAGGAATTTTGAAGTGAGATATTGGTGGTTAGCAAGGAATAGAGGAAAGGATCCCTATGGTAGTGCTCAGTATACAGGCTCGAAAAATGTAGTATTCTTCAGTTTCCAGCCCTTCATTTCCTCTGACTGTGCATTTCTGGGTTCTTGAAGAACTTCAAGTAAGTCAGCGCAGTCGGGAAGCATTATTCGCTATCTCTATTAGGTCAGTTCTGTGGCAACTTGGTGTAAGCTCATGACCAGCAAACCAAATTTGGAACCCTAAGCGACATGGCTGCCAGGTGACCACCGCACACTCCTGGATGTATCTTCCAGTCTATGTGAGCTGGCTGCAAGCAGTTGTCTCGAAGATGTGTGTTCAGGGTACACCTAGGTGAGCTGCAGTCCATAGTTTCCATCAAGTTGATGGACATGGGTCCTTACCTAAACCCCCAAAGGTATGTAAAATAATAACCCTAAACCCAGAATAACAGCCATAAGGGCCATTATTTCACATACTCTTGGGGTCCAGGTGTCAGTTTACTAAACTAGCAAAGGGATCCTAGACCCATCCTTAATCTGGGTTGCTGTTAAGGAACTTAAATTAAGTTACCATAATGGGAATATATAGTAAATAATAGGGTTTCCCCAATATGATAACTTAATTTAAGTTCCTTAACAGCAACCCAGTGAATCCCAGTGATGGTGTTTTAGCAAGCCTGATATTGACAGTAGCTCAGGTGCAAATACAGGATGCGCATTGAATTCCTTTAATGCAACAAACTATTGTGTTGGAATGGGGATGTACTGTTGATGGACAGAACCCTGCATGACCCCAAGTATATTGGTTGCGGTTAAGGAACCTAAACTCAATGACCACAATGTGGAAACCCTATTATTCATTACTTACCCTGAACCGAAACCCATACTTTCATAGTTCCCTCTGTTGATGTATAATAAACCGTATTCATAAGCGGTTTCGGGGTATTTGAAATACTTTTACTTCATTCGTGGTTGAAAGGTTGGGTTTCGGGTTTAGGGTTGCTTGCTTAGCCCTAGTTGGAGGGTCAGGGGGGCTTAGCTAGTCGGTAAATATTGGGGGTGGTTGGGGTTATTATGTGGGTTATCCTACGTCCCCCTGAGCCTCCAAGTACCTTATCTCATATTTCATCACAGTAATTACACTAAGCCCTAAACCCTTATGTTACACCTTCTTTAAGCTCTATACCACCCACCTCCCCAACTAACAATAGGGACTCCGCTCCAGAATATTAAAGATTAGACGTCCTCAATAAGACTCCCGCGGTACTGAAGCCCCGGAAGGCCTTGGGGATTGCTTTAAAGGGGCTGGAATGGAGGCGGTCCTATATCTCAGCCAAAACGCATTATTCAAGGTCTCTTTACTAAAGCCAGTGCAACATTAACGTAGACATTCTACGGTATGACTAGAGGGCACCGCCCTGCAAACACCAGCGCACAATCTGCATATACAGTACGTTACAGTCAATATTATCCCTACCGAGAGACCATTAAGGGTGGACATAGGGGTCCCTCTTGTGTTCGTGATGTCCATCAATTATCTGGGGAACCCAGGACTTCCAAAAGCCCTTGCTCAAGGAATAAACCTTTAACATAGTACGAATTCTAGTATCAAGCCATGTTTAGGGTCTGCTCTTTGATGGACTCCCCCTGTAGTTATTCTATCATCAAAGTACTCAAAAAGCCTAGGTATCGATTCTAGACTTTTCGTCCCCAGGTTTTGGAACCTGTTGCCAAGTGCATTGGAAGTGATTCCGACCAAAGAATAGTATAAAGGTCCCAAACCCCACACCAAACCCTAAACCCTAAATCCTAAACCCTAAACCCTAAACCCTGAACCCTCATCCTTGCACCATAAAGCCCTTAAACCGCAGACCCTAGACCCTACCTGCACCCCAAAGGTAGGCAAACCCATAGCCCAAAACACTTGTAGATGGCCCAAAAATGCATGGGTCTAGGTGCCTAGCCCTAAGGGTCCAAGGACCCAAATATAGGGTTTTGGGGCCCAAATACCATTAATGTTATAGTATTTGGGCCCTAAAATCCTATTATTTGGGTCCTTGGACCCTTAGGGTAGGATGCCATAGCTTAGAAGGGTTCAGGGCGTACATGGCCCTTTAAGGGATTATACAAAGACATGGAAACTGGGGTTATTCAAGGGTTTTGAGGGAGGCAACATTATGGTTTTGCAGTCCTTCTACGATTGTGGCATAGGATCCCTCAAACCAACTTCAAGATGATAGTCATGATTGAGGCGCTTACCTATAGCACGCCTAAACTACTGTATATGACCTTTATATAAGCTTTATATACCCCCTATGTAACCAGGTAGCACCCATAACACCCCCAACAAGCTACAAGGATCCCCAGTAAGGGTCCCTCCTAAAGCCCCCAGTAAAACCGTAAATCGCAGTTGCAGGCGAACACATCCTTAGCGGGGCATCGCTGCTGTGCCCGATATACCTCCACTTCAGATGCTCGGCGGTGTGTCGGGTTAGGATTTAGAGTAACATATGTACCCTAAACCCTAAACCCCTAAAGAGGTCTTGTACAGAATATTTAGGTATCTTTCCCTTTCCTAGGTACCAGCTGTGAAAACTTTCCGAACCTCACCCGACCTCAACCCAGACGTCGGTTCTTGTAGAGCACAGTCCCAAACTGGCTTAAGTTCAGATGCTGGAATCACTACAAAGTAAAGTCAGTACGAAGTAACTCTATGTTGTGCTTATAAACAACCCAGACCGCTGGCAGGATCTCAAAATCAGATCCCCTATATAGACCCATTATATCCCCTATATCCGTATTTGATTTCCCCTATGGTTCTAGGGCATCTAAGTTTTAGATCCTTTTGGGGGGCTGGGAAAGCTAAACAGGTAAAGGTGGCATAGTACTTGCGGGGCGTGCCCAGAAATTGCCCGCTGAAGCACCTACTCCGGGACTCGGGTTGATGTCATTTTGATGGTTTAGGGTTTGGGGTTTAGGGTGGGGATGTAACCGTACTGACATACATGTATGTATACATATGCACATACAATTGTAGACATCCACATCTACATGTACATACGTTAACGAGATATGCACGTGAGGCCAGTTCGGGAGGGGCATGAGCAGTCCTTAGTGACTCAGCCCCATATCTTTCCAAATAGTTCTAATCCAGGCCCGGTTTCGGATTTACTGGGCAATCTAATGCGACCTCACCTGACCTCACCCAAAATGGGGGAATATATAGGGAATAGTACCAACATGGCCTTCACTCGGGAATTCAAATTATTCTGAATTACCCTAGGTTTAGGGTTGGCGCGGTATTGCCGATCTTTTCATACTTCGTGCTTCGGGAAATTGTTTATGGCTACCTCCTTTACCCAGAGGGTCCATGTACCCAATAAGTAGTTGGGAATATAGGGATGCATATATATATATACACGGTGCACATATTTATGCGTGTCTGTATTTATATTTATATTTCTTCGTATATAGGAACATTTACTAGGGTTTAAGTTTAGGTATGGTCAAAGTACCCACTCTAAACCCCTAATCCCTAAACCCAATTAGGTATTCGATTTTTGTGTAAAAGCAAGTAGTTGTAACCTATCATTCTGAATCATCACGGAGCCCGTTCTAAGCCCAATTAGGGTTTAGGGGTAGGTGCTTTGAACAAGTCTGGAACCCTTGTGATGCTAGCGAGGACTTCCAAAGTAATATTTAAGGCTATGACTTCAAGGGTTTCATGCTTTTACCCTTAGGGTTAAACTCCTGAAAGGGGGTGCTATAGGGGTTATATAAGGAAGTATTATACGTTTTATTAAGGTTCTAAACCTTTCATTCTGGGGTTTAGGCTTGTGGGTTTTGGGATCATTTCAATCGACACTAGGGGACTACATTGGTCCATATAAGGGCTATATTGGGGAAACTCTTAATTTTAGGGGTACGACCTTAGGGATAAAATCCAGGAACCTTTGATGACTTCAGGGATATTGCTCAACCAAGGCCCCAGTCCGGACGTGTCCTGCATGGCCTTAAAATACGGCGGTACCGCATTTCCCAAAGCATGAGGTGCTGAGGGTCATGCAGAACTTGAATTATCAACCTGAATAACCATAAACCTTACACCCTAGGTGCCTACACACCTGCCCTATGGAGCTGCATGTTAGTTGGGGGAGGAACCACCCCAAAACCCTAAGGCTAAAATTCAGTCGTAGCGACCGCAGGGTGTAATTTGAATGTGCTGCTGGCAAGGGTTGACGGGAGTGGGCTCCAGTGAGCCCCAAACTTCAAAAGCCTGAACCCAGTGGCTGCAAAAGCTGGTAGCGTTCTTACTGGCATTGGCCAGTCGTATGGGTTTGAAGTGATTGCACATGGCTTGAGGAAGTATCGTCTGAAGGTACTTGAGTCCTTGCTACTCTTGGAGCTTTGCGAAAGCACTGCTTGGATCACCGCAACCTGCTTTTACATATATGTTCGATATGTACGAGCACGTGCTGAATCCTTTCTATTCGATCCTCACTTATTCTGAACAACATGTGCCCATTTGATCCACCCGAAATTGTTATGTGAGCACACTCAGTTCTTGCAGCTCTAACAGTTTTAGGTTGGCCAAAGTAACTTATGGACATTTTGCAGATTTAGACGATTTGTTTTCATTTTCAGGGGTCCCGCCCAGAATAAGGACCAGGATCTATATTGTGGTCCCCCTACATGGGAAACTATGCCGCGCCCCTCATAGTTCCAGACAAACTTCGCAAATTTCAGGTGCGCACATCTCTAGAAGCACGCCTGCTGTTAAAAACAAACAGCCAACCACCAACACTGAGGTTCAGGGATTAGGGTTTAGTATCATAGGCGTTTAAGAATTAGGGTTTAGGTTTCAGGGGTTGTGCCAAGAAGCCAACTGGCCCTAAAGCGTGAACCCTAATGAAACCTTAAACCCTAAACCCTAAGCGATCTACCCCCTTGGGCATCCGAGGAGACACCGCCACCAACCGGGTGTTCTTCGCAATGCAGCCGCTTTACTTTCACAGATTAGGGTTTACTTGCTTACTCTGAGGGTCATGCGGATTTAGCCAGCAGATTAGGGTTTCGGGTTGAGGTTTTAAGGGGACTTAGTAAGTAGGTTCATAATGGGGATAGCTGGGGTCGTTTCGTGATTATGAAGCTACTTACTAAGCTACTCTGACGCTTCAAGAGGAGGTTCTCAGTACTCATACCTGGACCCTGGATGTCCTTCCTTTTTGGGGTTCTTTCCTACATACTTATACGGAATATCCGAAAGAAGGGCTTAGATCGCTAGTTATCAGCCCCCTGCCTGCCTCAAATAGCTCACCCTAGTTATAAACCTGGGCAGTTTAAAGCGACCTCGCCTGACCTCACCCTAAATGGTGGTTTATACAGGGAATAGTACCAACATGGCCTTAAATTGGGACTTGAAATTATTCTAGATTACCCTGTATGAATTCGAAAATAACCCAGTTATAGTAAAGAATTCGCATCAAGCCCAACCCATGTTTGAGTGACAGTCATCAAATGAGCCCGTAAAAATCAAATTCTTAAACCCTAAACGCTAAAACCCTAAACCTTTCTGTGTCCTCTCCCTTTGTGGTACAGTAAGTCAAAGATCTCGTAGACTCTATGGTAGGTTCCATAAACAGCAGGAGTTAGGCCCCTAAACATTCTCATCCTTATTACAGGGACTCCCCAAACGCTACCCGCCCCGCCCATAGAGTGTTTAGGATTCAGGGGTTGGGGTTTGGCAGCAGCAGGGGGCCCCAAAGCCCAACGTAGCCACGGTTTATGGTTTAGCGTTCAGAGTGTGCATGATTTGTGGCCTTGAGTGTGCTTATACTCCTTGTTAAGAAAGCTCATATCATCCCTTGGATCTGGCGCCCCACTGATGCTGACCTACATTTAGGGTTTGGGGTTTCGAGTTTGGGTGTTTTCGGGCCCTCAGTAAGCCCAGTTTAGGCGGAATTTTATGGGGGTAGCATAGAGGTGGATGGCCGGGTGACAGAATAAGCCTCAAGCCCTGGACCCTAAATCCTACCTAAACCCCAAAAATAAGTAGAATAATTGCCTTTTGGCTTTTTTTCTCGGGGTTTTGGCTATTATGTTAATTACTTTGCAGGTCCAGGCAAACCTGGGTTTCAAGTCTAAGCCTCAGCAGGAACTTTCAGGCCCTTAACGTTTTAACCTGCGAGGCCAGAATCCTTGCTTGCAAGACTGGGGTGCTGTTAAGGAACTTAAATTAAGTTACCAGAATGGGTATATATAGTAAATAACAGGGCTTCCCCAATATAGTAACTTAACACAAGTTCCTTAAATCCCTATATTCCCCCAGCTTCCATTTCATTTTCCGTTTTCTTTTCCATTTGATTCTCCATTATAGGGGATAATAACCCTAAACCCTAAACCCTAACAGCAACCCAGAAGAGGGCTTCAGGGTTGCAAACCTTGGCTTGCGCTCCCGAGTTTGGGGCGATCAGGGGTTCAACCTTAGAGGTACAACCTCAGGGGGTTTAGGGCTTAAGGGTTTTTTGTTCGAAATCTGGATTTGCAGCCGCACCCTCCACTACGGGTTGGGGTTAAGGACTTTGCACATGCTCCGGGGTTTAGGGGCTTGGGGTTCTTTAGGGCGGCATGTTTTGGGGTCTAGGGGTTAGCGACCTCACCCGACTGAACCCTAATGGTGGTCTATATAGGGAATACCCATTGAGTAGGCCCGACATGGCCTTGTCTGAGGATATGGGATTAGTTTGTGTTATAGACTTCCCCAGACCATAGTACGAACAATGATTATGTGTCCGCACTGCAGTAACTGCAACTGAGTTCCTGAAACCCTAAAACCCAACCCTAGACCCTAACCCTCGAACCCCAAATCCTCAACCTTGAAGTCCCAAATCCTAAACTTACTGGTGGTTGGTAGGGAATAATGGAATATAATCCCCATATAACCCTTATACAATAGATTCCCTTATTCCCCAGCAAGTAAACCCCCAAGCCCTAAACCCTAAAGCCTAAACCTTACAACCACCCAGACTAGCGGCTAAGGAATGCCATCGGATCTGGACCATTCAAGGCTCGCCGGTGGTGCCAGGATTAAGGGCTTCAAGGGTTTTTGGGTTCTGCCTCTAGGTAAATGAGCTAGGAACTAAATTTAGGTGGGGGGGGACCTATAGGGGACAATATAGGGTTTTAGGGTGGACTTATTAAGGGATAAATCCAAATTTAGTCCAGGGCTCATATCAAGCTTCAGCAGTCCTGATGTAGTTGTGCCCTCACACTGCAGCACACGCACAAACACAAGTCTCAGGTCTCATGATTCTGTCTTCTATTCACGCCGGAGGAACAGGACCTGAACACTTGCAGGAAGTAGTGACTGACGCCTGATTGAATGGCTAGGTGCGCCATGCATGCTCTTCACGGAAACATCTTAATGAATTCGCGAATTTGGGCTCAGGGATGTACATGTGCATCTGAGGAAGTTTTTGTTGATGGATGAAGCCTGCATGACCCTGCATACCTAAATCCTAGGAATGTATTCCTTGTTGGGTAGGACTTAGAGTCAGGGATTTCAACCCCAAACCCTAAAAATTCACATTGTTTGGCCTCCAGGATTTGCATCTCAGGCATGGTCGACGAGTACGACTAGAAGTTGCACAGAGCATTGCCTGGTTTAACGTTTAGGGTCTAGGGGTTTAGGGGTTGCGGGTTATAGGATTTGGGTTTAGGGTTTCAGGTGTCGTAGGTAGGTACTGAAGTCATGTGTGACTGGGAGAAGTGCGTGAGAGTTTGTGGTTGAGGGACACAAAACAACCCTAAACCCTAAACTGTGCCAGAGCTTGTGCGGGTGGCCAACCGCGGAGCTGAAACTAAAACCTGGCTTATAGGGGGATCCTGAAACGGCAGTCCGGTACCCCAAAGCCTGAGGCTCCAAATCGCCGCATGTAGGTATTTGTAGACTCTGGAGCCTTATGTATACAGGTACTTATGGACTCAGCGCACTACGGCCCCAGAGTGAACAGCAAGCCCTGAATCCCAAGCCTTGGCTCCTAAGCCTTACGACGCAGCCAAGCCAGAATTAACCTGGTTACTTGAGCCATAGTCTAAACTCCTTAAAGTGGGTTACATAGAAGATTATATGGGAGTATTATGGAGCCTATTAAGGTGGATACTAGGAGTTTAGTTCTAAGGTTTAGGGCTTTTGCCAAACAACAACTTCCTGGGCCTAAGCACAGAGAGTGGTTGCTCAGGAAAAGGCAATTTGTTTCCGGTTGCTTGGCAAGCCGGGACCCTAAATCCCAAACCCTGAACCCTAAACCCTAAACCCTAACTAAACCCTAAACCCTAAGCCCTAGCCCCTAAACCGCGGAAGCTCTGAAGCCAGGTTCTTTATGATCTCAAAGGATGCGCAGACGACAAGCTGCTAGAAGCTGGGTTTCACAATCTGGGTCCACGAGGATTATGAGTCCCTAAAGGTAGGTTTAGGGGGGATATAGGGTCTAGAACTTAAAGATTATTGGGCTTTTGGTTTTGGATTCAGGTTTAGGAGATAGGGCTGAAGGTTTAGGGGTCATAGTGTACACTTGGAGGCACAGCGGGATGCGTCATTTAGCAGAGATCGTATTTTAGTAATTATTTTCTACAATTTTGGGCCATCTAGTTACGTACTGGACTTGGAACCATACTTTCCCCTTTTATGACCCACTAGAAACAGAACATCCGGAATTGTCGCAGGATCCGATTGCCTCCCAAGTATTTGAGTTTAGGGTTCATGGTTTAATTGGAGGTTGTCAGGTTTTACCTAAACCCTATAAGCCCTCAAGCCCAAGATAAATAGAAATTGTAGAGGGTCATAAACAACCAATAGCAAAAGAAACAAACGGTCAAAACCCGCGCAAGATCCGACACGAACCCCATACAATTTCTATAAACCCTAGACCCTAAACCCTAAACCCTTACCCCAAGGCTCCTGCGACTCTTCAGGGCTTTGCGCAGGGAAAGGTTGGGCTTCGTGGGCTAGAGGTTGGGACTCCGAGGGTCCAAGAGCCTCAGTGCAGGGGGTTTAGGATTTAGGGTTTACGGTTTAGGGGCTAGGATTTAGGATT
>CAJNIZ010043510.1:34271-52010 GCA_905231905.1 Symbiodinium pilosum
GGGTTGGGGGTTTAGGGTTTAGGTGGCTCTAGGGCTCCATCCAAACTAACGTCAAAAGCCTGCCTACTAAGATGAATCCCCATCCGGATCGTTCTATGTACGTGCCTCAATTCCAGACCCTAATCTTCATATCCTTGAACCCCTATTGACCGTCAACCTAAACCCTAAACCCTAAACCCCCAACCGTCGGTCTTACAAACGACATCACCGGCCAACTTAGACCCCCACCCCCAACCCGTGAGATTTCCAAAGGCTCCATGTAGTTGTATGGTATATACTTGGGACCTAAAGTAATTATATGGGAACCACTTTGGGCCCTAAGTATATACTATATTGCTACATGGAGCCTTTGGGATTTTAAGAGATACCTCAAGCTTTTGTCGGGTGATCCGCAACTTGTTAAATTAAGCTGCCTCTTAAGTCGCATCTCTTTATAATCTTCGTGGTTTGTCCTCGAAGAAATATGATGAAGAATAAATTTTATTAAGTTTTTGTGCTTTCAGTCAACCATCTTGCTTGGCTCGATCAGGGGGATCGAGAACTGTTTACAAGCGCTCTTTAAACTGCCCTTCCCGGGTGGGGGTCCCATGGTTAAACCTAAAGCCTAAACCGTAAAGCCTACACTTTAACTATAGCTGATTTAGACCATAGGTTATACTACATAGCTACATATGGACCCTTTGGAGAAGGGAAGGAAACACGGGTTTGGGCGTTTCAGGGACTTGCTTGTCTTGATGAGTTCAAGTCCTCGGGGCCGAGAGCTGGTTTAGGGTTTAGGGGTATAGGGTTTAGGTAGCGTTGAGGGTTTAGGGATCATAGGGTCCCAAAGTACCTAAATTCTAAACCCAAAATCGCCGCGGTGGAGGCCCGACGCCGCTACTACGCAGGGAAGTGCGAAGCGCGAAAGGCCGGATCCTGGTGTTTTCGCACTTTTGCGTTACAGTTTTGACCTAGCTCGCCAAACCCTAAACCCTGAACCCCAAACACTTAGTAATCCAGATGGCCTCACCAAGCTAGAAAAAAGCGTAAAGCCTCAATCCTACATCCCTAAGCCCTATAAACCCTGTAGTGGCTGTTTGAAAGCAACCCCGGGGCTCCCAGTTACCTAAATAATGGGAACTGGGTTCTAGAGGGTTCAGGGTTTAGGGCTCCCAGTTACCTAAAGAATGGGAACTGGGTTCTATATACCCTATAACTACATAGCCCAGAAACCTACCACTTAGGTAACTGGGAGTCCTAGGGACCTATTTGGTTTCCTGTTGTTTGGGTTCCCAGGTCGTGTTTAGGGTTTGGAGTGGAGGTTACGGGATGATTTAGATTGCGCATCGTTCCGCATGTAGGAAGAATGCAGAATCAAGTAAAAAGAAAATGGAACATGACGTGAAATAACATGGAAGGGAAACTGGCATTATACAGTGCTTTATAGGATTTGGGTGGTACCAATTCTTACTAGGGTGTAGGATTCGAGGCTTATAGGGTCGAATCTATGGGTACGTGTTCAAGCTCTAGGGCGTAGGGCCTCAGCTTCCGGGCTTATGGTTCAAGGAGACTTTACGATCTAAACCCTGAACCCTTAACCCCTAAACCCTTATTCCCCTATACTCCTAAACCCTAAACCCTGACCCTTCATGATGATGTTTGCTTCATAGGTTGTAGTTGTGTGACTTGTAGGTATAGTTGGTATGCTTACATGATTAGGGCCCGCCCTAGTCCTTCGAAGGAACCTCCACGGATCCTGGTGGGACCTGTGATTATCCTTGCAAACACCGGTGCAGAGTTTAGGGTTTTGGGTCTAGGATTTAGGATTGAGGGCTTAGGTTGCAGGATTTGGGGTGTGTGGTTTAGCGACTAGGGTTTAGGGCCGGCGGGTTCCTTGATGCCGCTCTGTAGTTTTGCCTCACAATCCTTATCAACATCTTGACCTGAACCATGAGCCCTGAAATCTGAAATCCCAAGCTGTAAGACCCGAACCCTCAAATGCTAGTCCCCGGCACGATACAAACAACGGAAAGCAAGCGCTGTAATCTGAAAGCCCTTAGCGCCACTGCCGATAAGAAATCCCTCCTTATTGCCCCTCCTAGCCATTGAGGTCAAGATTCCGCTGCTGCACCGACACTGGGTCCGCATTAATGAGGACTATCTACATTAATCCCCAGAAGATGTAGAATCTGCTTTTGGAGTCCCTTTTGATCCATATGTTGCTTGCTTATGAGGTCCAGGTACTTTTAGAGAACCCTTAAACTCCCAACCCGTGCTGAACAAGTTCTGCTTTCCTATACAACCCAAATCTGTAGTACCCCTGTATTGGAGATTTGGACCTGAATCATAGGCCCTAAAGACTTGTTTTTCTTCCTCGGCACCTTAGAGGTAAAGAGGAATATAGCCCAATCAAAATTGCCACTAGTTCCCCTGATGGGGTGATACTTGGGCTTTGGTTACCCTGAACCCTAAACCCTAAATCCTAAACCCTAGATCCCAAACCCTAACTATTAATCGCTACATCCTAAACGCTGATTCCCTAACCCTAAATGCTAAACCCTAAAACCTAAACTCCAAAACGCTAAGGACAACGTGACGCTTTCTTGGAGGCCTTACGCCGCGACGCCGCCCAGCAGGTTTAGGATGTCGGTTTGGGGCATTGCAACCTCAAAGGTTCAGGGTGTAGGGATTCAGGGTTTAGGTTTTGGAAGTTTAGGGTTTAGGGTTTGGAATTTTAGGCTTTAGAGTTTTAGGGCGTAGGGTTTTAGGGTCAATTTCAGCGCGGTTACATACTGTTCAAGGTTTAACTTGGGATTAGGGTTTAGGGTTTGGGGATACTATCCTGATGATCGAGAATCAAATGGAGAAGATGATGGAAATTTGATGGACACTGGTTTCCAGGGGTTTTCCAACATGGTAAGAGCCCAGTATAGAAGAATCATCTACTTTGGGATTATTGCACCGTCAATCGATTTGCAGGTTTTCTGGAGTTTTTGAAAAGTTGTATGCCTTGTATCCTTAGGGTAGTGTTTTGGGGATGTAGGGCTTCGGGTTTGAGAGCTTCATGATGTACGGATTGGGGCTTGAGGATTTTGAGCTGTAGGCTTCAAGATGTGATATTTGCAAGGGCTTAGGGCTTCGTAGGGTTTCAGGGTTTTGGGGCGTAGAGTTTCTTTTAGGCCTGCTTGAAGGGAAATGTAGTATCTTGACGGATGTGTGGCGTAGGGTTTGCGGTATAAGGGTTTGGTGTGCGAGTATAGTGTTGAGTGTTTGGGAAGTGTAGGGTGTAGAGTGTGGGTTCTGGGGTATAGGCTTTAGTGAACTTTAGTGTTGGGGTTTAGAGGTATTTGGGGTGCAAGGTGAGGGGTGATCCAAGCAGCCACAGAGCCTCATTTCAGGAGTTTTCCAAAAGGACTTTTCTATCGGGATCCCTATGTTATTTCTGCTTGGTAACCCTTTTTTTCTGCTGCTTGCATGTGTTTCTCAAGTTTTATAGGAGCTCTCGTCTACACTCCTTCAAGGGCGTTATGTAGGGTATAGGGGAGTACTATAGGGGTTATAAGCGGGGATATTAGGCATTAGACAACGGCCCATATATATATATATACAACATCCACATGATCCCTGTTTAAACACCTGTTTCGAGAAATTTCGATTCTTCCTATGATTTATAGAGTCCAGGGCTTAGGGACTTTAGAAGCTTCAACATAGTTGCCAATTGAACTATTGCCAAAAGAGCTCCCCTCACAGCCTGCATGTAGTTTAAGCACGAATTATCCCAAAGCTCAATTCTATGAATAGACTCGGCTACGATATGACAGTTGCCGGAAGCCTCTATTAGCTTCAAAGATTTAAGTTTGCACCCTTAATGTTGGTAACCTTAGGTTTTGTGTCCCAAATACATTTTAAAGACAATATTCCATGGTTTAAGGACTGAAGCCCAAGGGTACAAACCCTAAGGGTACAAAGGACAACTCCTTGATATACAGGAATGAAGTGTTATGACTTTTTCATACAAACCCTGAGGGGACAAAGGAAAACTCTCCCTAAGACCTAAACCCTAAACCCTGATCTGTACCATGCCAGCTTCAATTTCATGAGCTTTCTTTCCCTTCCATGTGAATCTTCCCTATGCTATGTAATTACTTCGGACCCTAAACCCCAAAACCTCGACCGCAAGAGTACCCTAGACCCTAGAACCCTAAAACCCTAGGATCCTAAACTCCAAACCTTAAGCCCTAAACTTTAGGCCCTAAACTCTAAACGCTAAACACTAAGCCCTTGACCCTGAACCCTAAACTCTGAACTCTATCTAGTCCCAATATAGCTCCTTCAAAGGGACCCGTAAAGTCGTGCGCCGAGGTTTCTTGGCTTGGGGGCCATCGGCTGATGGACTATAGCTACCTGGACGCCGATCGCAGGTAAAGTAATAGCCCAACACACCTAACAATAGCCCAAAAGGCCATTATGTTACATACCTTTGCGGTTCAGCTACTAGTGCAGGTGGATTTTTTGAGGTTCAAGGTTCAGGGTTTTGTTGGGGATTAGGGACCAGGGTTTAAGGATTAGGGCTTACGGATTAGGTTTAGGGTTAAGGGATTAGGATTTCGGGATTAGGGTTTATGGATACCCTAAACCCTATAAACCCTAAACCCTAAACCGATTAGGTGTTAGGGGCTAAGTAAGGTGGAGATGAGGCTTTAAGATTTAGGGCTTTAGTGTTTAGGTTTTCATATGAGCCATCGTTTAAACTCCTTAAAGGGGGATTATATAGGGGATATATTGGGAATATGGAAAAGAAAATGGAAACTACTATTTGGAGTTCAGGGTTTAGGATCTAGGGTTTAGGGTTTAGGGTTTAAACTCCTTAAAGGGGGGATTATATAGGGAATTATATACGGGACTACTATGGGGTTCTCAAGGGGGATACTAGGAGTTTAGACCATTATGGCTCATATGGGGACTCTAAGGAACTCTGGCCTAGCTTGCAGGGATCATGTGGTTGGTTGTCAAAATTATGGTCCCTTTTTTGGGTACCCTAAATATTAGGTGCCGTATTATAATAGGGATCCAAAAAGGGACCATAATTTTGACAACCACCCATATACCTGGAACACTACCATACGATAACACTCCTTTGTTTTTTTCCGTTTGGGGTAGCGGCCGAAGACTCATGGAGCGTGGTGGTGCGCCGTTCACGACCCCAGTCCTTCAGAACCTCTGAAGTAAGAAAATTCCGTACACTTGTTCAGTGTATAGGGTTTAGGGTGAGGGTTTGCTCTTCTAGGCAGTTCGTAGGAACAAGATGGTTCCTCGCTGAATTTTGGGGTATAGATGTCACTGATGCGCGGGATGACATAGCCCAAAACTGACCCTTCGGCCCTAATCTCAACACCCCTCGTTCAGAAAATATCTGCAAGTTGGAAACCCTGTATACTTCCTTATAGTGACTATTAGTGCTGCCGGGCTACCAGCGCAGGTAAGATGTTGTAGTCTCTTATCATCCTGCATATGGATGACTCTGTGACTCCTATCCCCTCAGGAAATGCTGTAATTTCTTGTAACTTAAGCGTGAAACCTATGCGAAATGGGCCTAAGGAGATTGTAGTTGATGCTTCGCCATAAACCCTCAAGCCGAAACCCTAATCCCGAAGCCTTCAACCCTAAGCCCTAAACCCGAAACTCTGACACCCTAAGCCTTCATAACCCCCCTTAAGTAGATACAATATGGGGTATATGGGGATCTTAGTATAACATACCCCAAGCCATATTCTATCCCTACACCCTAAACCCTAAAGCCTATCATCTACTTGAGGGGGACTATAAATCCTAAACCTTCTATGCCTATCCCATCTTGCCTCGTAGCAACGCGAGGCCCTCCCTCAACTCGAGCACCGAAGCACGAGCGGTTTAGAGTTTTGGGGCTATATTTGGGAGGGTTTAGGGTTTATAGGGTTCAAGGTTTAGGGCTTAGGGGCTTTGATTACCCCGAAGAATGAAGAATCAAATGGAAAAGAAAATGGAAAATGACATGGAAAGTGGGGCTATGTAGGGGCTTAGAGGGCAAAAGTCGGAGAAGCCACGATTTTGGAGCGGCTTAAGTTTCAAGGTTTTAGGGTTTAGGGTTAAGGGTTTGGGGTTTAGGGTTTAGGGTTTGGGGTTTAGGGTTTAGGGTTTAGGGTTAAGGGTTCAGGGTTTCAAGGTTTGGGGTTTTAAGGTTTACAGTTTAGGGTTTTAAGGTTTGCAGTTTACGTTTTTCTTTGTGCCTATGGTCTCTAGACGTACTTCTGTGTACACATGTGGGAACAGAAATTTCAGAACCTTCAACCTTAATCCCAAACACAGACCTAAACCCGAAGCCCTAAACCTTCATCACGTACCCCACATATCTATCTATCCTCTCCCTCAGTCCCAGATATAGGATATGGGATATAGGAATATATGGGAGACTTGCCCCATCTATCTATCCCCTAACCCTAAGCCTTAAACCCTGAACCAGAAACCCTAAAGCCGCAGCTCATGCAGCAAAGGCTTGCTCGTGGGCATTCAGGACTGGCCGGGGCTTGCCCAAGGCTGAGGGTTTGCGGTTTTAGGGTTCAGGGATGTAGGGTTTAGGGTTTTAAGGTTTGGGGATTTAGTGTTTTTAGGGTTTAAGGGTTTAGGGATTAGGGTGTAGAGTTTTAGGGATTTAGGGTTTAGGGATTAGATAAAGCTTAGATAGGCGAGTAGTGGGGACGATTCGGGCTTGTTGATGCTTGTTGGGATAGTCAAGTGTGACCTCCCATGGTAGCCCAAAGGCTCCATGTAGTTATTTTGTTTATACTTGGGCCCTAAAGTAATTATACGGGAGCCACTTCGGGCCTTAAGTATATACTATATAGCTACAATGGGCCTTTAGGTAGTCGTACGAATGTTGCTATGTCGCTGCTGGTCATAAACGATCGCAGCACGCTGATCCCAAATCATGGCATGACAGAATGTCCGGTAGTTAGGAAGTACGCAGAAGCGGAACTTTGCAAACTACATAGCACTCAGCCTATCATCTCAAGTGCTAGTTTGCAGTTTGCAGGGCTATAGCCCCAGTTGGACGCCATTTCCAAGCCCCCAAAACCTCGAAGTGCTTCATTATCAGTGGGTACCCATACCCAGAGGGTCGACATATACAACCATTGGGGAATTGGGACCCGCAATTCCTTCAAAAGTATGGTATTTGGGGGCCTGGTTCCCCAATAGTTGTATATATGGACCCTCTGGGATAGAGTTTATGTAGAAAAAACCAGGCAGACCCAGCTTATCTTCAACATTCCTTCCCCTGCAGCGTCTGATTGCTATGTTGAAGCTGAATCTGACATGTGTGTCACTATACACATACGTACGGACGTACCTAGACCCTATGTTGAGAAACAAAGCCAGGAGACCGCCGGACCTAGCTTTTCACCAAAGGGTGGTCGTCCTTGGATTCAGCCCGGAAGGCGCCCGTTGTGTGCAGTTTAGATTCTATTTTGAAGGATTCAAAGCTTAGGGTTTAAGTATTTAGAGATTTAGGGTTTAGGGCTTTAGAGATTTAGGGCTTATAGGGTGAGGTACCCTAAGTGGTGCAAGATTTCCTCTGCCAACAGACTCTTTCAAGGGACTATGTAGCGTTCTCGGGCTCCAGAGCTTTCAGTTTACTTGGAGGGTCAGGGGGATTTAGTAGGTGAGTTAATAACCCTTATAAGCCATATAGAAACCCTAGATATCTTTCTTATTAACCTAGTTACTATGTCCCTCCAACCCTCCAAGTATGCTCTGGGGAAGTGTAGGAACTAGAGTTGAGGATGTAGAGGCGTGGGTGCGGGAAACAGAGAGTTGAGAGCTTCAGCTGGGCTACTGTTCGTTCATGCGTTGCGTCGTATACATATATATATATATATGTAGGGCTATAGGGCTAAGGTCCTCTGAAGAAGTTGATTAGGGATCCTGTCTATTCTATTAGGGAAAATCTACAGGACATTGATCACATACCACATTTCTTCATATGGCAATGGTCCAGCAGCACTTCCCAAACTTCATGAACGAATCCTAATGCCACCGAGGTCTCTGAACCATAATATATTCATAACCCCCTGAACCCTTTCTAGGTTATATCCTGAAAGTAAAACCCAAAGGGTCCAAAGTACCTATATGGTACAAAGTATGGTTTCTGTAGTAGTAATTTCCCTTATGGTTTGGGTAAGTATACCCCATATGGGTACTTAGGACCCTTTGGGAAACATACCTCCAATTCTACGTAAGATCCAGCTTAAACGGAGCCACAAAGTACCGGCGAGTAGAAAGAAAGACCAAAACTTCCCAGGTGGTGATAGTATTTTCTGAGAGGAATATCGTGTTACTTCGTCCTACAACTGAAGAGCACGATTTACATGGGTGGTTGTCAAAATTATTGTCCCTTTTTGGATCCCTATTATAATACGGCACCTAATATTTAGGGTACCCAAAAAGGACCATAATTTTGACAACCACCCACATGACCCTAAAGGCTCAACCCAAAGTCTCACCTTGCACTCGGAACCTTGCCCGAAGCCCTTGTCCTACCACGCAAACACAACGCCCTAAACCCTAAATCCTAGATCCTTAGCCCTAAAACCCTGAATCCTGAACCTTAAACTCTGAAACTTGAACCCTCAACCCTAGAGTCTAAATGCTAAACCCTACAATCCTAAACCCTGAACCCTCAACTTTGAACCCTAAACCCTACATGCTGTGCAACTCTACCTCGCTCAGTGGCGGCCAGACGACTGCGGTCTATATCTCCATCATCGACTTTCTGCCCGCGGCTTAGACTTTGCCCCCCAAAGGAGTTAGGTACCCCAGTAGTACCCTTTTCCCTTTTTATATAGTGCTTAGGGTTTAGGGTTTAACGGTTTAGGGACAAAGGGTACAATTATCATTAAGGGGTTACTGGCGGAATCTAGAAAAGGGGTTAGGGGGAGGGTATTTATGAGAGTTTGCCCAATTCAGGAATTCTTTTTTGTGGTTCTCCAGTATAAGGACCATGCATTTTGGGATCCTTCTTGCGGTTCCACTATTTAGGGAAACAACCATATAAACTAGCCTATTAAGTACCACAGTTCCCATAATGTAGAACCAGCCAGGAACGAAAGTTGGAGATGACATGGAAACGGGGATTGTGCTGTGGTTTTTTAGGTTTGTTTGGGCTTAGGATTTTAGAGGTTTAGGAGGCTTTAGGGGTTCTAGGGGTTTAGGCATTTAGAGGTTTAGGGGTTGTCGGGGTGTCAGGGATTTAGGGTTTGGGGTCGAAGTTTCAGGTTCGAGGGTTCGGAGTGCCAGGGTTGAGGTAGGGCTTATAGGGTTTAGGCATATAGGGGGTTTAGGGTTTAGGGGTATAGGGTTTAGGGGATTTAGGGTCGAAGGCGCGCCGTAAGTGTAGCGCTTAGTTAAGCATTCAGGCTGTACGTATAGGGGTGCCGGGATTTCTGTCCGGAATCGGCAGGAATGTCCTGTGGCGAATCGGTGTCTGCCATCATTTGGAGAAAGAAGCCCCAACTGCCGAGGAGGTGGTAGACTGGGCGAAAAGTACGTTAACAGCCCAGCCAAACTATCTAAATTTGGGAATTTAGGAATCCAAAGCCATTTAAATAATGGCGTTCCGCAGTAGTTTTCTGGACCCTCAGGGCAAGGGGCATCCCCGATTTATGTTGCTTCTCTGAGCGGCCTCTACTCTACAACAAGAATACCCCAAAGTTAGTATTTATCATACAGGTTAGTCTTCCCCACCTGGCCTCAAAACCCTGAATAGAGACCTAAGGCAGATGTAGGATATAAGAGTTCGGGCATGAAGCAGTCCTCAAATTCGAAGCCTTTCACTCAAGGGTTTCAGGCCTGTACCCCCTAAGGTTGAACTTTTTTGGGTTTTAGGATCCTTTAAGGGACCCTAGGAAACTACATAGGGGTACAACCCTGGAACCCTTGATTCATGCGCATCCTGGACCCCAAGCCCTGAACAGTGTCTCAGCTGTGACCCAGAGGCAGCGCTGGACCATGGGAAAAAGACTCTTGGCGGCCTAGAGCTGGATCAAAGCTTTGAGGTTTAGGGTTAGGGTTTAGGGTTTAGGGGTTTAGGGTTTAGGGTTTAGGGTTTAGGGGTTTAGGGTTTAGGGTTTAGGGGTTCTGGATCAAAGCTTGAGGTTTAGGGTTGAGGGTTGGAATTGGGCTATGTAGCTCTGAACTACACAGGTAGATTTTCAGGGCAAAAGGGTTTAGGAGCATGGTGTTTCGTTTGAGCCGAATGGTCTAGGGCCATGGTTGCTACTACCCCAGAGGGTCCATATATACAACTATTAGGGAATTAAACCCCAAAATACCATACTATAGAAGGAATTGTGGGTTCCAATTCCCCAATGGTTGTATATGTGGGCCCTTTGGGTATACTCCAAATTCTACTGCGGTTGATGGAAGTAATCCTGCACCACCTTACGCTGCAGGAACGATGGGAATGGCAGCTATAGTTGAGGGAACCTAGGTGGTGCGGGATTCCTTCCATCCAGGGAGTGGAAGAAGACCCTGGGCCGATACAAGATGTGAAAATTCTCCGATTTAGGAGCTAGGGACCTCAATCAGTCTAAGGTTGAGGGTCTAGGGTTTTAAGTTGAGGTTGAAGGTGTAGGGCGAAGAGTTTAGTCAGCTTCGTCTCGGCTACTGTCTTGGGTTTTAGGTTGAGGGTTTGAGGCACTGCCTTTTGCTCGTCAGAGTTGTTTGCAGGCTTTTCTTAGGTAAGGTACAGTAGGAGTGCACATGATGATTCATGTTACTCTGACTGTAAGGTACTTTATACCTGGATCATGCAAGGAATCTAGGACCACAACATTGTAAATACGCAGAGTTCCACAGTACCTAGGAAAA
This sequence comes from Symbiodinium pilosum, assembly GCA_905231905.1. Classification (NCBI taxonomy): domain Eukaryota; class Dinophyceae; order Suessiales; family Symbiodiniaceae; genus Symbiodinium; species Symbiodinium pilosum. The sequence continues at coordinate 45,153 of CAJNIZ010043510.1, forward strand.
TGCAGGTTTGTCTGGAGGAGGGCGGAGGTACATGATGTGTAGCCAGCACTGGTAGGTCTGAAGACAGCCCGAGCGCGAAGCATGCATAAAGCCCATGAGCCTTGCAACCCCAACTCCGGTATCAAACCGTAATCCTGCAAACCCAAAACCCCAATCCCTAAACCCCAAACCCTAGACGCCAAACCCACACCACAAACCCTAATCCCTGAATAAAACCCCAAAACCGTGGCAAAGCAGATATCAGACGCGCCCAGGAGTTGCCAGGGTCCTGAAAGTTTTCGAGCAGAATCTCTCCCGCAACTTTTTTCCCTTGGTTTTGAGCTCAGGAGTTTCGGCCTAACCCTAAGGGTCCAAGTACCTAATAATCATATACTTACCCCAAACCTGCACTATAATTATTATTACCAAAACCCTAAACCCTTTTACCAAAAGCCGAAGTACCCAAATATTGGGTACATGGACCCTCAGGGTAAGGGTTTAGGGAGTACACTTTGGGATGCTGAAGCTGCGGTACCTTGGAGATTGTTAAAAGAAAAAAGAGTTTAGGGTTCAGGGTTTAGGGTCCGTTTGGGACATAGGGTTTAGGGTTTAGGGGGCTCCTACTGTAGGCACCCCTGGGATTTTGGTAGATGACACACAGGCTATGGCGTCCCAATAAGGACTCGATGGGTGGATGCGGCTAGTTTTGAGAATTTTTGCATGTTGAAAGACATAGCGCGCTAAAACCTAAACACCAATTACTAATGAATGTCTTTTCTAGCATTTGCTGTTGCATCTCTGCACCTTGCCTTGGACCGCGCCCTGCCGGACCCACAGAGGCCGCGACCAGTTCAACGCATGCTTTGTAAATAGGGACCTAAACCCTAAAACAGAAGCCCTGGGCCCTACACCCTACCCTAAACCCTGAACCCTAAACCCTAAAAACCCTGAACCCCTAGAGGGCTTAGGGTTTAGGGTCTGAGTCTAAGGTGGGGATCATGTGTGGACATGCAAAGTCAGGGTTACACTTAGGCTCTAGGGTTTGGGGTTTAGGTTTGGGTTTAGTGGCTTAAAGCCTAGAAATAGTCCCAGCTCGGGCTCTTTGGGTTAAAACGAAAACTACTTAACAAATCATCTTCTCTGTGTTAAAGTAATAGCAACAATGCTCGGAGCATAACAGATTTAGTACTGATATCAACACAGCTAAACATGAAAAATGCAGCTGCATCTCCCGCAAAAAAAAAACGTACCATAATCCTTATCATGGGGACCCTCCCCAAACCCTGAAATCTAACATGTTACTAGCACTCTACTCTGTTCAAGGGTGTAGAGGATCAGGGTTTAGGCTTTGGGGTTTGAGGTTGAGGATTTAAGGGTGTGGGGTCGCGCGACATCAGTCCAGACACGGCGCAAAGATGAAATGTGGTCCCCACACTTCCCGTCCCATATGCTGCGCCCAACTTAGAACCGCCTTTCTGGCCTCACCTATGTTGCCTAGTAATTAGGGTTGCAACCCATTTATAAGCACTTAAAAGCTTAGTCCTATGAGCTTCCAAATAAGCCCGAAACCCACGCACCCTTCAGGAACAAAGCAACGATCCCGCCCAAAAGCTATGCGGCACGCTTCGCCGTCCACTTCACACAGAGTGTGGTCCTGGTGCTTTGCTCAAGTCTGGGGTTTAGGCGGTTTAGGGTTTAGGGTTCAGCCTGAATGTAGAAGCCTTGGTAGTTACCAAGATTACCCAGAAGGTCCACGTACCCAATAATGATGTACTTGGGTTTTAGGTAATAGAAATTTTAGTACAGGTTTTGGGTACGTGTGTGATTTTTATGGATTATTATGTACTTGGATCCTTAGGGTCATGGTAAGGTGGTTGTAGACCAGAGAGGATATGTAGGGTTTAGGCTTTAGGAGTTAAAATTGAGGGTTGAGTTGACAGAGTAGTACCAACGTTACGCTCCTAGATTCCTTAGGTTTGGGCTTTCAGCTTTAGGGTTGAGGGTTTTACGGTTTAGGGGTTTTAGGGTTTGGGGTTAAAAGGTTGGGTTTACTGGTAATCGGGGACCAGCAAGTAGGCTGTCGCATGCAGGAAATCTCGGCCGTTTCATATTTTCTCAGGCCTTCTTCGGAAAATCCCAGCAAGGAGGATCCTAAGTTCAACAGCCGTTTCCTCCAAACAGTTCAACAGTGAATACGACGAATACCCTTCATCAACACTTCGCCGGAGTATGTGCTTGGGTGTGGCGCAGTGTTCCTAGCATCTGTAACTTGCGCCATGTAATACCTACATTGGGGCATTCAGTCTTTGAGCTGTACCTAGACTTGGCTGTGTGGAGTCTTAAGGCTGCTTCGAGGCTTAGTCGACTTAGTAAGTAGGATATAGAGGAGGCTACAAAGCGGCCAACCCAAAGTAGGAGAGTTCTAGCTCTTGGTACTACCTACATACTACATACTTACTCCCTTGAGCCTCTACATGGACTCTAAGCCCTGGACCCTAAGTCCCCTATATCCCAAGGGGCCTTACAGAGTAATCCCGTACAACTTCTTACCAAGTGCCCCCCAACCTTTAAGCAGTGAGGATCCTGGAGTTTTGGGTTTGGGATTTAGGGTTTAGGATTTTGCACCTCCAGCTTTGAGATTCCGACCATGGAGTAGACACTCCAATGTAGTGCCTCTTGGTGTTCTAGTAAGGCACCTTATTTCAACTCTCAAGGCCACACTAGATCCAACAAAAGGAACTACATTGTAGCAGTTTAGGGTTTGGGGTTTTGGGTTCAGGATTCAGGGTTTTAGGGTTTAAGGTTTAGGGTTCAGGATTTAGGGTTTAGGGTTTAGGGTTTTAGGGTTCAGGTAAACTTCTAACACCCAAACCCCAAGACCCGCACGGCTAGGAGTCCAGGGTTGAGCCTAAAACTACACCCAGAACCTTGCATGGACCCCACAAGTAGGTAAACAAATGAGCTATAGTCTTCTAAACTCCCAGTATCCTGATTACTATGCCCTATAATGCTTGCCAAGACAAACCCTATACACCCCGTTGGAGGAGTTGAGACCATGGCTCAACTGGCCAAAGACAAGACAACGTAGAATCATCAACACATTCCCTGTTCCAGATACTTCAGGGTCCACTAGATGAAGCCAACCTTAGCCTGAACACGCGAACTTCGAAAGATCACGAAATGTGAGTAGTATTTTACGATTGTCCCCAATATAGAGTAAGAGTATATCCTCCTTTTGGGTATAGTACTCCATATCCTGCAAACGCGAAATTCACTCAATCAGGGAAGGCGAACCCTATTTTTATAGAAATGGGAACTATTGTCCGCCAATATAGGGTAAGTTTATATCCCCTTTCGGGTATAGTACTACACATATAGAAAACAATCTCACTGAGTTCAACCACCTCAAACCCTAAACCCTAAACCCCTACTCAGGTAGAGAATCCAGAAGATGTAGAGCTTCCACCCATGACGGAGTGTCACGGCTGGCAGATTTTGCGAGGTTTGGGGTCTTGTCCTACCCTAAATGTCCACAACCCCTCAATAACGGTTCAGAGTACAAGAATTTTTATAGTAAGGTTTACGGTTCAGGTTTGAAGGTATAGGGTTTGGGTGGGGTTGGGATTGCAGTCAGGAGTCTTTAGTGCGAAATACTAGTGTACATCTCCAGAAGAGGCCCAAGAATCGTCCCTCTCTTCCATTCCTTTATCTGCTTCCAGCCACCCTAAACCCTGAATTCTACACTCCCCCAGCAGTACATGGAACCCCGACAATGGCACTACAAGTACTATTGTCCTTCAAACCATTTCAGCTTCCACGTCTGCTTGGGGGGGAGTAAGTCCCAAACCCTAATGCTGCATGCTACAGCTACCCCAAAAGTTGTGGTCCTAAGTTTCTCCCATATGAGCTGTATTCAAAACTTCTAAAGGGGGGCTATGTAGGGGATTAAGTAGGGGACTGCTATAGGCGTTCTTAAGGGGGATACTAGGAGTTTAGACTACAGCTCATATGGATGCCGTGGCCTTGGGGTATTGTAAAGTCAGGCGCGCCAAACAGGGCACTTCCTTTGAGTTCCCTTGTAGCTCACTGCTGTAAGGTGTCGTGGTTTGGGGGCGAGCTTTATTGGGCGGTCCTTAAACCATATGGTTTTCTTATGAGGTATATGCATGAGGATTGTCTTGGGGACTATAAGAACCCTACTTGGAGGTTCATGGGACTCAGTAACTACTTCTAACTGGGGTTATAACCCTACTTATAACCCCCCTACATGGCCTTATAGGGGTTACCCCAATTATAAGTAGGGATATAACCCCAGTTATAAATAGTTACTAGGTCCCATGAACCTCCAAATACCCCCTAAACCCTAAAATCACAATTTCACGCCGGATCTCAAGGAAGTTGCCGCAGTTCACCCCGCCACCAAAGGCGGAGGAAGAGGCGGAGCAGGAGTGGATCGTCATGGGTTCCCCAAAACCCCCTAAACGCTACCTAAACCCAAAAGTATGTAAAGTAATAGCCCTAAACTCCTAATAATAGCCATAAAGGCCATTACTTTACATACTTTTGGGGTCCAGGTAAAGGCTATACCATAATCCCCAAAGCCTGAAAAGATCCCAAAAACTTAAACCCTATATCCCTAAACCCTCAACCCTATCTTACCGCCCCCGACAAGACCCCCTGCATCACCCCTTCTAGGTGGTCCCTGAAATCAGAAGAATGCAAGGATAATCAGAGTAAGAGGAGTAGTATAGCCAGGCTGATAGCTGGGGCGTGTGAGGGGGAAGCCATGAATGAAAGTCAGGAAGTAGGTGCAGGTTTTAGGTTCTGGTTTAGTGACTGCAGACGGGCCCACGCACTGGCCTTATGCCGGCTACCCCAGTCATACTGTTGATGGATGAAATTTTGCACCACCAGGGGCCCTAAACTACTGTAATTCCGAGGACTGTAGGGACTAAAGGTGGTGGGCCCTAAACTACTGCAATTCCTAGGACTCAGGGACTTAAGGTGGCGCAAGATTTCCTGCATCAATAGTAATAGGGGTAGACCCCCGTGAGAGTTAGTTATTGTACGAGCCCCAAAGGAGGCTAGGGGATGCAAGTAAATTGGGGATTTTAGGGTTTTAAGGGTTTAAGGGTTTAGGGTTTTAAGGGTTTAGGGTTAAGGGTTTTTAGGGTTTAGGGTTTAGGGTTTAGGGTTAAGGGTTTTTAAGGGTTTAGGGTTAAGCTAGAACCTTTACCCTAAGGCTCGAAGGACTCATAATAGAAGGCTTTTGGGCCCAAAGACCATACTATACAAGGTTTTTGGGCTACTTTTGAGCCTTAGGGTTAAACGCGTAAAGATATTACGATTTTAGATACATGGCCTTGGGTTTAGGGCTTAGGGTTTAGGGATTTAGGGTTTAGGGTTTAGGGGCTAGTTTTAGGGCCTGTTACCTAAAACCTAGCTAGTAACCGTAGTCCTGACCTATCCACGGTCAGTAGCTTGGGGGAACCTTTCACTGGGTGACAATAACAGTCCGTATACAGGTTATGAGTTGCAAGCCCGTCCAAGCAAACCCTGAACCTAAACACGATTCGAAAGCTAAACCTTAAACCGAAGTTTCTCAGGCCACTGCAGACCTGCAAACAAACCCAAAACTCTAAACCCCTGAAAAACCGTTAACAGCCCTAAACTCTAAACCTAACGCCACAAGGGGATGAAATCTGCTTTGGCAGGAGCAGTTCAATCCAGTTCCTGTAGAACCAATCGAGATTTCCAGCATCATTCCCAAGGCGAGTTTTGGTGCCCGGATTGCGGTTCAGGGTTTAGGGTTAAGGATTTAGGTTTAAGGGCTAAGCATTCCAATTTTTCTGGTTTTGTAATATACCATACATGTTGCAGAGCGTCCTGATATGATGTAGCAATGTATTCCTCAATTAACAGGTTTTGTAAGCCCTGGGTGTTGGGGGCTTACGAGGTCCTGTGCTTGAGATCATTTTCCATTCTTTGGGATATGGGTGTCCTTGCTTCTGTCATGCTACTGCCAGAAAAACACGGACGAAGTTAATCCAAGCCTACAGTACATCTGGCATCGATCTTGGAACCAACTGACCAGGAGTCAACCACCTGGGCTAAAACCCTAAGCCCAATGTAACCCCAAATGGTGTTGTACTTGGAACCTGATGCCTCCAGCAAGCTGCCGCCAGAAGTCAAGCACGCAGCGCGTGTGAGTGCGAACGTTTCGCAAGACGCGGGCACTTCGTCCCCCGGTTTAGGGTTTGGGGTCTAGGGTTTCGGGTTTCGGGTTTAGGGTTTGGGAGGGGGGAAGGTGAGAGTTAAGCTTTGTTCACTGAGCTATTTGCAGTGTCATTTCAGGTGAGTTGGGAAGCTGACTCTAAAAGGTCAAGGCCTGTTTCTCTCGGCGGATTTTCTTGGCAAAGGATGCCATGGGAAGCCAGCTCCAGCGACTCCTCCTTATTGACAGTGACATCGAGGATGCGGGCACAGACTGCCAAACTGCTACTTCCAGGGGGCCCCTAGGAATCGGTACTTAGGCCTGAATAGAGGATAGTTTGAAGTTCTGAAATTATCCTACTGGTTCTCAGTAAGAAATAAGTGAATACATCCCATATAGAGTCCCCATATAGTATATTCTCTTATTCCCCACTAACAACCAGTAAGGTAATTATTCAGGGTAGAGAATGCCTTGAAGCAATGCTGGCTACAGTGCGCCCTTCGATGAGACTTCCCACAAACTTGCAAGCTTCACCTGGAGTAGCACATGTACCCGGCGTTTAAGGGTCTACCTGGACCCCAAAAGCATGTAAAATAATGGCCTTCATGGCTATTATTAGGGGTTTAGGGCTATTATGTTCCGTACTTTTGGGGTTTAGGTAGGGC
>CAJNIZ010043511.1:0-13794 GCA_905231905.1 Symbiodinium pilosum
CTGTCTCAGAGGCCCTGGAGCAGAGCGTAGCTCAGCTAACGCAGAGCGAACCTTGTGCTCTTCGTAGGGTTCAGGGATTAAGGTTTAGGGATTAGGGTTTAGGGATTAGGGTTAAGGGATTAGGGTTAAGGGATTAGGGTTTAGGGATTAGGGCTTAGGGTTTAGGGTTCAGGGATCAGGGTTTAGGGATGACAGTTTAGGGTCCCGAATCTTCAAGAGGCCAGTTAAGTAGAGTAGCAAACATTCCAAGCGGGAAACAACTGTCCCAAGTACGGGGAAGGGTTTGAAGTCCTAATATTGGATTCCCCAAGCATGGAATCTTGCTTTGGCTCCTCGCCTCCACATAGGTTAGGGTTTGGGTTTAAGTCCAGAGCTCGGAAATTGCAACGTAGCATCCCCCAATAGGAGTCCCAAGTAAATGGGCAAGAGTATGGGCCATGAAGCAGAAGCTGGCAGTTTTCAGTAGCTTACTGGGTTTCAGGATTTAGGGGGTTGGGACCTAGCTAGGTAAGACCCCGGAAATAAGCTCGTGATTTCCCTTAGTATGCCAGCTCCGTAGCTCATCAGTGTATTGCGAGGTGTATGCAGGGTTCTTTAGGATTATTGGAACCCTAAACCCTTAACCCTCAACCCTGAAATCCTAGACCCTAAACCCTTTAAATTCCCAAACCCTAAACCCTATAGGGTAAACCCGGCCCCGGGTGTTAGGATACTGGGATGGGCGACCTGCGTCAAAAGAAGCCAACGGCAAGCTCATCATCAGGTCCGGCATCAGCCAAGCACTCAGGACAGCAAGCACGTCTCATGCAGAGACTTGCCGTCCAGTCGCCGGGAGCCTCTTTCGGGATCAGAGTCAGCCAGCCCCGTCTAGATTCTCCAAGAGAGCTCAAAGCATGCTTGCGATGTTACTGAACCTCCTCATCGCGGCAGCACCTTGGTCGCACTCCGGCTGCATAGGGCTTCGCGCCCGGCTGTGACAGGCAAATCTACGCTGACAGAATCTCTCGTAATGATAGTCATAATAGTAGTAATAGTAGCAATAGTAGTAGTGATAGTAGTAGTAGTAGTAGTAGTAATAGAAGTAGTAGTAGGAGTAGTAGTGGTAATAGGAATATCTCTAAGGTAGTGGCCAAGGACCCAACCCATAGAATCTAACCCCTACCCCCACAAGCACTCAAGCATCCAAATTTCAAGGTTCAAGGTTTAGGGTATAGGGAACTCAGACACCTTAAACCTGAAATTCTAAACCATGAGCTCCCAATGTCACGTCTAGCAGTGAGGTTGCCCGCATCGCTGCCTTGCCAGAGGGCCGAATCACGGAGGCCAGCCAAGTACTACCTGCACATCAAAAGTTAGGGCTTGGGGCTTTGGGCTTAGGACTTAGTGTTGAGGGCTTAAGGTCTAGTCCCAACCATCATGTAACAAGAAGCAAAACGGCTGCTCTTTGGCATCAGTCCGGGGCTCAGGTAGGATGTCCTGAACATTTTTGCAGACAATTTGAAACCCCGATAAACAGGCCTAAGTACACATGAAAATCGTCCATATATACTACATATATACACTCACTGCATTAGAGTAGTTGAAGGCCATTATTATGTGTATATGATGGGGGGTCCAGGCATATACCAGTCTTGTACACAGATTCCTCTAAAAGAGCCCGCAATTTTAAGGCAAACCTCAAATCCCTGCTGCCACTTCAGCTTGAGAGATAGCGACTCGGTGCATTCCTTTGCACGCCCCTTTGAAGAGCCTTTTGAAGAGGGTTCGGGGTTTTACCTGGAAAGCCTAGTTACCCAAATAACGGGTTAATTTAACCCAAAATATTGGGGAACTAGGGAAGATAGCTGTAATTATGGGCTTCTGGCGTTCCAGATGGGGATATGGGGTGTAATCGAGGGCCTTTCATTTCATGGAGAAATGAAGGAGGTGCACTCCCTTGCAAACACTTTTGACGCGGTTGCTGTGAAGGAAATTGGCGTAAGTTACCATAAAAGGTGTAGTTGCATGGCACATGGCGCGGCTCCCTTCCACGTTTAGTCACATTATGTGGGCTCCGTGAAGCCAGGGCCCGGGCCATTTTAGACCTCCTTATCTTTGTGAAGCTTTCGGAGGACCCCCAACCCTGTCATAGGGACTATCAGGGAGAACAGTAGCTATATTAGTGTCCTCTCATGTTCTTATTATGCCATTATTTCAGAGGGGGAGGGGTCCACCAAAGTGAAACCACAGTTTTGATCTCATATTACATATTGTCTGTCATTTGGACCGTCATTATACCAATGACCAAAGCCCTGTTCTTGGTCATTTTGGTGCATGTTGTACTCAAAGCTGTTAAGTGTACCACATGAAGCTTAACCCCAGCCGTCTGAGCACGCTGTAGGATTTAGAGATTGTTCCACGTCTTGGAGTCTTCGGTTCTTCATAGAACATAGAAATAGGCTGTGCTAGGGCAGGGTCATGTTGTTTCGTTATAGCCTACAAGGAATGCTTGTCGGATACCATCAAGACCTTTTAGTTGTCCATGACATTTTGGCCGTGAAGCACTACAAGGTCGAGCCAGAATCGGACCCCTCAAAATCTGAAGCTCTGCGTTCTAGATCCAAAAGACCTTCCATCTTAGTAATGTAAACTCATGATCAAAAATAAAACCACCCCTTTTAAGGGGCTTGAATAGTAGGATCCCTTTTATAGTCATCAGGGGTCCCCTTTGTCTTTTAGATATCAGGTAGTTAACCTCAAGCCCCATTTGTAAGTGCAAACGCCTCAAAACTTCAACTTGCTGGCTCTTACTCGTGAATAGGATTAGGGATTAGGGTATAGGGACTATATAGGGATCATCTGGATTTTTCCTGTTACGAACCAGTAAGTCAACATCTGATTCAGTTTGCATAAAAGTCAAACCATGATTGCGAGCGTTCTGACAGACATGCCATTCCTGTTGTTCTTATACAGGCAAGGCTCTTGTACTCACGTGTTGGCAGGGGGTGTCCTTCCTATGAATAATGAATTCCCTAAACCCGGACCCCTAAACCCTCAATCCTAAACCCTAAACCCTACATCCTCAACCCTAAACCCGCAATCTCCACTCGGATGCTCAGGAGTGGCCCGAGGCGTTTCAGGCCTTCCGACGTGCCGTGAACCAGGCCGAGTTCAAGATTCGCCTGGACCCTACGGCCCCTCTAGGGATATAAATATATATATATATGTATATATATATATGTATATATAGAGTCCCCCTGAAGCAGATAGAATATGGCTTTGGGTGTATTATAATAAGATCATTATATACAATAGATACTATCTACTTCAAGGGGACTAGAATCCCAAAAAGGTCCAGGGTACGCAGAGCAAAGGGACATGGGGTGTCCCCAAAAATAGGGACCACTTTTGTGGATTCCTCTGGTCACGATTAGATCCTATTGGCCCCCCGTGTTTATGGAAACCCACCAATTACAAGATGCATGAAGCCCAGAATCTGCAAGGGCTCTTACAAAATCCCCCTAAAAAGCCAAGAAACATCTTGGCCCTAACGCGTCACTTTCACCTGAACCCAAACTTTCACTTCCCCAACGGGCATGGGAGCTGAAGGGTGAAAGGGGCGGCTGCCCCGCCAAAATACGAGTAGCGCTTTCAATGGGTCAAAGTTGGTGCGAACTGAAGGTTATTAGACAAGCCGACAAGCCCAACAAAAGAACATGCATAGTCTCCCTTAAGCAGATAGAGTATGGGGTATATGGGGATCTTGTCATAATACCCCCAAGCCATATTCTATCTACTTAAGGGGGACTGAAACTATATAGTCTTTGGCGCGCATCCGAAGCGGGGACGTATGCAACCCTCGTTGACAATTAGCCGGGCAACCTTAACAACGTAAACCCTCAACCGTAGGATTTGGGGTTTAGGGTTTAGGGCTAATCCTTCCGGTTCGCAGGCAGCTCGAGGGCGAGATGTGCCTCCAAAGCAGCTTCTGGGGGGCTTGGCTGAGAAGGCTCAAACCATTTACCCTCTCCAAGCTAACATGAAACACCCAAACAGGTTCTGTACATAATTCGGGGTAGAGAGGATTTGGGGTCCAGGGTATATGTTAATTCCTTAGGGGTTGCAAGTGAATGCAGAATCGAATGGAAAACACGGAAAAAATGCACGAAATTTCCTGTTGTAATCCAGGCCTCTGTCTGGGTTAGTCCATGTTTTGAATGCCAATTTAGGCACTCTTCCCATACGTGCTATAGTCTAAACTCCCTAAAGGGGGGTTGTATAGGGGAGTATTATAGGGCTTATTAAGGAGGATACTTGGAGTTAAGCCTATAGCCCACATGGTAGATTATGCTCTAAAAAGAAACCCCTTTCTCCTCTTCTAGTAACAACAGAAGAACATTCATTATAAGGGGGTGGGGGGGGGTGTTGCGGCGAGGAGTGTGTGTTTCCAGGAAGGCTCTCGCGATCTTGTATGCCAACTGCTTTGGACGATTCATCTTGAGTACTGTTGATGGAAGACCCTGCGCCACCCTAAGTTCCAGAACTCCTAGTAAATCCTAGGCCCTAAACCCTAAGCCCTAAACTCTGAAGCCTTGCGAGGTGCAAGATTTCCTTCATCAACACTAGGGGGACATGCATCTGGTCAAATGTTCGTATCTCCTGCTGTAGCCCGCTCCCCTATAACATATCTTACTCGAAATATCAAGTATTTAATTAGGTGGAGGGATCCGCGGTCACCATTCCACAGTGGCTCCTTTAGGGTCTTCTTTTGCCATGGTGGGCATGTTTGACTTGGCAAGAGTAGGCATCCAGCCCGCAAACGGGAATCCAGGTTGTTTGTTCTTGTGATGTGTGTTCGGGCGTCGAGCCATATCAGTCGATCATCTAAACCTGAACCCAAAGGGCCCAGGTACCTATATGAACTGTAGTCTAACTTGCTGAAACGCTGGGGCTGATTAAGGGGGACTAGGAGTCCAAGGGCGTTATAGGTATCTTGCGCCTGAGTGCAAGGACCCTTTGAGTGAGGCTCTACTGCTCAGTGTTACAAAAGTGCGGATTATGGCCCTGGTTTGCAAACATTCCCCATGATCGTCATAAACCCTGCTTTCTGTGGAAATCTCCTCACCTTTACCGTTTAGATTGGCTCTGCAAGTGGGGCTTGCCTGTATATTCTTGACAGTAAGTATCGCTTGTAGACGTGGAGCCTCGGGTCAATATTTCCAGCTGTGAACCTTAAGATGAATGTGGTTTTCAGAAACTATGACCCAGCTGGTTGCTACAATATGCATGGTATGACTTAGACGTAGAAGGGACCGCTTCTATTGTTGGCAGGAAGCGGTGCTACGCTTTCTGATCAGTTTGCACGAGGCCAAGAAGCTCAGCCGCATGGAGGGTCTTCTCTGCCCATGCTCATGTGGAGGTTGCTCAAAATGCGTTGGTTTTGGGGTCCTCAGGGTTCTGTGGGGATTCCTAACCCTAGGCCCAAGCCAGAGCAGAAGTGGTTCTGCAAGAACTTTCGTGTCTGCTCCTGCTTCTCATGCGGATGCCAGACGGCACCCGAATACCCTAGGCGTACACAATAACTTGCCACTTTAAGGGTTTAGGATTTAGGGCTTTGGGTTTAGGATTTTTGGTTTTTAGGGTTCACGTGGTTTGGGTTATTGTTGCATAGAGCTTTATTTTTTAGTGTTTGAGAAGACCATTTCCCCCAATACTACCTACTTGGAGGGTAAGGGGGACTTAGTAAGTAGGTTAATAACCCCTAGAACCCATACAGTAACCCGAAATATCCCCATGATTAACCTACTTACTAAGTTCCCTGACCCTAAGCCCTAAGCCCGAAACCCTAAGCCCTAACCTACTGACTACGTATACGTTCAAGGAACCAAATTGTAATCTTAGTGTTGGCATACCTGCCAGAAAGCCCTGGACCGCAGCTTTTGTCGAGCTCTGGAAATAACCAGCCTCAAATGCGGTCAGGGTATAGGGTTTGGGGTGTAGGATTTAGGGTTTAGGGTTTAAGCTCGAGTTGTTGCAGCCCAGGAAGATGTACCGCCGGCAGATCGTGGCCGTCATGACTGTGCTGATGCATGAATCTCTGCTCTTCTGGCTCATAGGGTCCAGGTACCTGGGTAGCGTACACTTTGGGCCAAAGAGGCTGTCACATGCGAATTAGGGGCCTACTTGTACAATAGAGAGATTAAGTGTTGTTGAGCACTAGCCTCCTGTAAGTGGCAGATTCCCGCAATAGAGGACCCCAATATAGACCCCAAATCCTTATTATGGGGGCGGGGAACTCCCCAAGTAGGGCAAGTAGGGTATGAAGGAGTATGTCGGTTCGGGATTATCTTGAGTAACATTACAAGGCTTCATTCAACTCCATTCATTCTCTGGTGACAAGAGGCAAGGAGAAGTGATCATCCCTAAACCCTAAACCCTAAACCCTAAAAGGGTTCAGGATTTGGGGTTCACAGGATCGGTGCAGAGTCTTGTGAAGACCACATGTGCTTCTTTGGGATCGTGGGCAGGATGTCCAGCAAAAGCCAAGTGTTGGCTTGTGCTTTTTCACAGAGATTGGGTTCAGGGCCTCGGATTTAGGATCGCATGTAGTATGTTTATTCGGATAAGGGGCCTGAAGTAGACGTTAAGCACATACTCAGTTGGCTTACCACCCATGAGGCAGGAATCTACACATAAGATTTGCAGGGGATGTGATCCGCGTAGGTTCCTTGCTTTATCAAACGTCAGTGATGGCGACTGGTATGCCCTTGCACGTGTGTGCATGAGCACTTCTAACTTTGCAGCTTCCTAGATTCCGAGCGCTTGGGCTTTGCAATAGTCGCTTGTGGGTTGTAAAGGGTCGCTTTCAAAAAACTTGTCTACATCGCATGTAAGCATTCGCTCTCTCGGGTAAGCGGCGCCCAGAAAGAGCAACATGCAATCTCCGGAGGTTTTTTTGACACATCAAAATCTACGTGAGGGTTTCCATAAATCAAGGGTTCATCGTGGCGTGTCCCTGTAATGCAGATGACATCGTACTGAGATCTTCATTCGGGCCGGTAGATATTGCAACTACCGTCCTAAGCCCTAAACCCCAAAAGCTTAAATCTTGAAAATTCTGAGCCCAAAACACTGATACCCTAAATCCTGGAATCCCCAATCCTAAGACCCTAAACCCTGAAGCCCTCAAACCTTCAGCTGTAAACTGTTAATCTAATGCTCTCCGCCAAAGGCTCTTTTCCCAAGGATCCGAACAGCCCCAATTAGGTATTATGTCTAGGGTTTAGGGTTTAGGGACAATGTAGCTCTTATGTATAGACCTTAGGACCCAATGTAGATCTTACTTCTGGACTTGAGGACCAAATGTAGCTATTAGTTATACATTTCAAGGCCCGACGTAGGTATCATTTATCTGGGTAGGCCTTGCCCCTAAACCCTAAACCTTAAACCCTAAACCCGAACCCCCAAACCCTAAACCCCCAAACCCCAAACCCTAAACCCTATATAATATTTGCAAGAGGATTCCACAGGCCAATCAAGTCATAGACCTGGATCTCTAGGGTTAGACTCAGCAAGGAGCGCCCCTGGCACAAAGCTCTCTGCGAAGCAGAAGGACGGCTATGCAGGGGGGTTTTGAGGATGGAGTTTAGGGTTCATGAGGTTTAGGGTTTAAGGGGATATAGGAGGGATTCTAGGAATACCTGAAGGCTCAGGATATTTATAACCCGCCTATGACGGCACTTGTCAGCCACTAATGAAGTCCCTAATTACCCTGATGTGGGCAGAATGACGTTCTGCGTACAAGTTATCATTGGGGTATAACTAGCTTGAACCTCCAAGCAGAGTTTGGGAAATGGAAGCTGGACATCTACGGGGATATGTAAGGTTTAGGGTTCCGGGTTTAAGCAAACACGTGCCCGCAGGTTGCTGAAGTACCCTTAGCGAAGCTCTGCTTCAGTGAGTCTCAGGGACGTAAAGTCAGAGTACTGCACGCCTCTTGAGCTGTAACTGTGGAAGCCTCTGTCGGGCTTGTCGATGCAAGTGTGGAAGAAACATGAAGTAGCTGGGTTCGGATACTTGCCGCCCACTTAAAAACCCTACTCATTTGCACCAAGAACACATGGGCATTTCTGAGCACACTGGTGAGACCCCAGCAGGGTAGAATCCTCATATGAGGGAATCCCCAAAGGACGAGCCTAGCTTCGCACCATCTACTGCGCTCGGTAGAATCTAGACATCCTTGAGAAGATCTGTTGTTCGATATGGGTGGTTGTCAAAATTATGGTCCCTTTTTGGGTCCCTACTATAATACGGAACCTGATATTTAGGGTACCCAAAAAGGGATATACACCCAGGGGTTTGGGACATCTGCCCAGCCGGTGAGGCCTTCTCGAGCGTCTGCCTGAAGACCTCAAAGCCGCCGTAGACGAGGGTCCGGAGGAAGAGGAGGAGGTACCCGAGGAGGCTTGCTGAGTTGTTAGAGGGTTCAGGGTTTAAGGGGTTAGGGTTTAGGATTTAGGACTTAGGGTTTAGGATGTAGAGGGTTCAGGGTTTAGGTTTGATGCGCCTGCTTGGGGGCATGTGGTCTGGCTATCGCTTAAATGGTGGAAGCCCTAAACCCCTAAACCCTGATCCCGTAACCCACCCTATGCCCCGAACCCTATACCTGAAGCTCTGTTTTTGGGGGCCAAGTTGTACATGAAGCTTAAGAGGTCATACGGTCTGGAAGTGGCGCTGCCCGGATTTGCAGCTTTACGGTGGAGGGATGAGGGTTTAGGGATAGAAGTCTGGATGAATATGAAGATTTCCCGCGAACAAGCCTGATATATCCACAGTATCCTTTAGGTCAAGTTCCCCTATAGCAACAGCTTCTTAGAATCGAGTTAAGAAGGCCTCAATATACCTACAATAGTTTTTTGTGGTACCCATTACTGGGTGGGGGATTGACCCAAAGTATCCTGTACCCCAGCCCTGAGCCCTAAACCCTAAACCATAATGAATTGAAATCTGAGGTCTGCAGAGCCAGAACCCTGATACAACGTATCGCGTATCCCAAGTCTAATGATTGCGTACCATGAGTCCTAATTTCTAAACCCCAGACCGAAGTTCTAAAACTTGAATCCTCATTTCTAGGCCCTATGCCCGGGAAATTTGAAATTCTTAGCCTCGTCCTCACATCCTCAGTTCCCCTCAACTTGGAGCACTCAATCACTCATTCGTTCCCAAGCCCCATAAAACTGAACCCCTAAGCTTTCCCAAGCCCTTAACAGTATAGTCCCCCCTAAGTAGATAGAATATGGCTTTGGAATATATGATAATAAGATCCCCATATACCCCATATTCTATCTACTTAGGGGGGCTGCAAGTCTCAGGCCCTAAAGCCTAAATCCCAAACTCAGGACATCCCCGAGTCCACAGCCCCTAGTCCCAAATCTTAAGCCCAATAGGGTTTAGGGATTAGGGTTTATGGTTCCTGTTAAGAAGCTTAAACTAAGTTGCGGTAACTGTTTACTATGTATTCAGATTTTGGTAGCTTAAGCCCTAAACCCTGAACCCCTGAACCCCAACCCTATAGCCAAAACCCTATATAACCAAAACCCTACATACCCATTTTAGTTCCTTACGTGAAGTTCCTTAATAACCGCCCAGCAAAGAGGAGGGCCACGGTGAGGAAAAGGATGATGCTACCAGCCAGGCCTGAAAACTCTTTGAGGGGTCAGGGCTTGAGGGTTTTAGGGTTAAGTTTCTGGCTTCGGGATTTAGGGTTTATGAGGTTTAGGGCTTTAGGGTTCAGGTTTTAGGGTCTAGGGTTTATGGTTTGGGGCTGAGAGTTCGGGTTGTAGTAGTGCAGGCTTTAGGATTTTGAGCTTAGGGTGCCGAAGCCCTGAACCCTAAACCCTGGACAAAAACCGCCGAAGCCCTAAGCCCTTAAGCCTAAATCTCTAGCCGTGTAGTTTCCAAGATTGAGGGTCAACTGCGCCATTCGGATCCAAAAGCACTAAGATTGAGCACATGAGGCTTGTGAAGTGGCTGGAGGTAAGCTATGGAGGATTCCTAGGTCTACCAAAAAGGGTTAGGGTTTAGGGTTTATGGTTTAGTTTAGGGTTTAGGGTTCAGGTTGCAGGGTTAAAGGTTTGGGGTAGGTTCAAATCCTGATAACCCTCAGCTCTAGCCCGTTACTGAAACAACTCCAACCTCAGCAAAACCTATGCGCATCTTAAGGGACCGATTCACACACGGGTCTGCATGAGAAAGTGAGCAAAGCACGATGGCGCAGATTGCTCTTGGGATCAGAGTTGAGGGTTTAGGGATGAGGGTTGAAGGACTAGGGTTGAGGCACTAGGCTTTATGGTTTAGGGATTATGATAGGCTTTCAGATGATTGGATTGAGGACTTATCGTTCAAGGGTTAGGGTCTAGGGAGGGCCTCAGGGGCCAAGGGTGTTGAAGCCTTCACCCCGAAAGTCTTTGTGGGGCTCAGCCCCTCAAACATGGAACCCCAAAGGTAAAAGCACCTCATTGCATGCAGCCAGCCGTTGGTGATGGTTGCTGCGCCGAATATATACTCGGAAGTCACGATTGATTGAACTTACCGAATCGCTCCTGACTAGCAGCCCCGCGGCAGTGCCAGCAGGAGGGGGTTTGGGTATTCTGGGGAGACCCTAAACCCTAAATCCTAAAAACTAAATCCTACACCCCCAAAAGGGTAGATTACCGAAGAGGACGCCATGGCCAGAGCGTAGACGCTCTCAAAGGCGCTTCTGACCACCTGGACCAATTGTAAGCCTAAGGGATTGTGGTGTAGGAGTTTGGGGTTTAGGGTTTAGGGTTTTAGGGTTGGGGTTTAGGGTCCACGTACCCAATCATTAGGTACTTTGGATCTTGGTACTGGTAATTGAAGGACAGGCTTTGGGTAAGTATATGATTATGGTGCACTTAGATCCTTAGGGTACATGTCACAGCATCTGCTTCGTGCCACCTCAACGGCGCCAACGTCTCACGATACACGCGGCCCTACAAAAAAAATGTCCTTTGTGAAGCAGCCCACATGTTAGTTCCAGGGAGCGTAGGTGGGGTTAGGGAAGGCCTACATTGACTTGTCATTTCCCAAATGGAGAGGCCCAACAATCGAAGATGCCTGAACTACGCGGGTTCTCAATATGAGGATCTCCGGAAAAAGGGTCCCATGCGAATTGGGGAGCGTTTAGGGTGCCTCAAAAACGTGAGATACCCATACAAAAACCGAGATCTACACGCGCGGTAGAAAGTGGATATGGGGTCCCTCATACAGTCCATAGAGACCCTGGTAAGAAGCTGCTATATGTGCCTTTAGCTTTGCCGGCCAGGAAGCTACAGCAGTGCGACGGTCCTCGAGGTTTATCCTGGCCAGTTTATATATGGACTGGCCCCTGCAGGGGATATTCACAATCCTGCATGACCCTAGGTATCAACCCTAAACCCTAAACCCTCTAACCCTAGTAATTTAGTATACCACGGTCATGCAGGTTTTGTAATACCAGCAGTAAGACCCTTCATCCTTAACATTATAGACCACTAAACCACAATTCCTTGAAGTACCCACAAGCACTCTCCCTTTATCGCCCTCCCGCCCCCGGAATATTGAATACCCCCCAGTATAGCACCATACTGTGGGGAGTACATACCTTCAGGTGGAGGGGTAAATATTGTGGACTTGGGATGGGTTGCTTGACCGTTTCCAGTGAAGGAATACCTCGTTTGGTCTAGGGTTAGGGTTGAGGTAAGGAGGACAAAGGGTGTGTTTCCCAGCTGGCGTGTGTATTGGAGTTCACGAAGAAAGCGTGCATGTGTTTGTGCAACGCTTTTGGCAATCAGAGATGCTATGCGGCTCGGGTGCTGAAGGGCTAGCAGGTCTTCGCATGGCATGGGTAATATGGGTGGTTTTCTCAAAGCACGGGTGTCCCAAGGACCATCAGGGATACATGGCGATTATAAGGGGATTGTGGGCGTTTTATTCGGGATTCGACAGGCATAAGTTTGAGAACTTTCCATATGTTTGTTCTTAGGGTTCTTGCTTGAAGAATTACGTGGTGGCATTACAGTGGTGCAGAAATGTTCTAAATTTCTGGCTGCAGAGTCTTCGCACGATGGTGATGCCACCTCGCTTGAGAAACACCTAGACGCGTGGCTTGAAGTCATGGCTACGGGGCATACATATCCTTGGGGCACAGCTATGGTTTTCCACATCGGACCCTACAAGGACATGGGTGTTCCATAAAAGGCCACAAGAAGCAGCAGACGATCATGTGCATGCCTGCCGTTTTGCTGCAGCATTCGTCCTGAGCACTCTAGGCATGCCTGTGCTTCCCCAGGTCTAGGGTCTACCAGGTGGTGGCAACATGCACTTCATCCACAGCATGAACTAACCAGCAGTTGATGAAGGATACAAAGGCCAATCTACGGGGCACAGATACAGGCCCTAGCAAGGATGATTGGCAACTTTCAAGCTTGGGCCCTCAAACCCAATTCAACCACGACCTTTCAGCACCTGAAGAGGGTAACACTGTCCTACACACCCAATTTCCTTTTCGTTATCCACGTTCTTCTCTATGCGATTCTCCAGCATTGGTAGTTACACGAAGGCTCTTGGACCTTCATACTGGGATCCCAAACTTAAGCCGCCCCACACATACCAAACCTCCCCAACGACGCCCCAAATAGTCCTAGGAGGCGGCTTAGGGTATTCACCCTAAACCCTAGACCCAGTATTTAGGGTAAACCCTTAACCCAGTATTTTGCCCCGGTGGGTCTGTTTTCATCATGGCATCCTTGCCGCTGCTGCCCCACAGCTCCAGCGAAGTCGATGCTTACGGCATTACCAGGCGGTTTGGGGTTTCAGATTGTGATTTCGGGGTTCAGGGTTGAGAGTTTGGGGGTTTGGGGGGGTTTGGGGTTGGGGGTTTACTCTTTACGGGCTAATTGAAGGGCTTCAGGCTGCTGCTAGATATTTTGTTTAGGGCTGGGGGAGTAGGTTTTAAGGCTGGAAGTGGGAGCCAGAGTTGAGGGGTTTAGGGTTTGGAGTTTAGGGTTTAGGGCAGAGATGAGGCTTCGGAGGCAGGGTTTGGTGGGGTGAAGGGTTTGATGGCCAAGGGCTGGGTTGGGCATAGGGGGTAGGGTTTACCAGGGAGATTTCTCGAAATGTGTGTGCCTCAAATTATAGTCTCTTGTCAGAGCCGCCGCCATCCGCACATGTTGTTGATGCTGATCATATGCCACTACTGGGTTGCTGCTAGGGCCCCTTAAACCTTAAATCCTAACAACCCAACAGCCACCAACCCTTAATCCTAAAACCCCTTACAAACCCAAACCCTAAACACCCTAAAAGCCACCAGTAACAACAGTTTGAGGCAAGAGTCGCTGCAAGCGAAGCTAGTTGCCGAGTTCACAAAAACCCACGAGCTTCCGGGGCCGGAGGACCCTTAGGTTGAGGGGTTTGGAAGTTTTGGGGTTTGGGAGGGTTTAGGGAGGGTTTGGGGTTGTGGGTTTGGGAGGGTCTAGGGTTTGAGAGGGTTTAGGCCCGGGGTTTCCCTGTGAGCCACTTCTCCCCTTGTGGAACCCAAGGTTCCCTTTAAATCAAGTTGTGCTGAAAAAGGGCTTCTTGATTTCATGATAGGCTGCTGAAGGGGTTCAGGGCAATTGTGATGATTGAAACCCTAAACCCCTAAACCCTAAACCCCTAAACCTTAAACCCTAAACCCTCGAAACCTAGACCCTAAATCCTAAGAGAAGAGTTTTCGGGACTTAGGCCTGGGTAGTTGGGGATTGGGGAAGGGTTTAG
>CAJNIZ010043511.1:13894-44159 GCA_905231905.1 Symbiodinium pilosum
TAGTAACTTCCATTTTCTTATCCATTAGTACTAAATAACCCCATAAAACTCCCATATAGCCCTATTGTAACCCTACATCTGTCGCCATGAAACCCGAGACCCTAAACCCAAGCTGAGGCAATGACGGCGGCTTCGGTGTTGTTGATCAATGCTTGCAACAAGAAAACCGAGCGGCCAATGATGCGCCCGGGTGGCAATTGGTATAGGGCTTAGGATTTGCAAAGGGCGCTGTTGCAAACAATTGCATCTCCTCAGTACCCAGAAATAAGGGTTTAGGGGTTTGGGGTTAATTTTTACCCAAGCATAGTTGGGTACATAGGCTATCTTTCTTTTCATTTTTCTAGGGGGAGGTCTAGGTACGGCACGTGTCAGGTCTTCAGTTGCCTGACGCATTGAATTGTCAGTACCCTGGGAGGCTGCCGGACTTTGTAGGGCTTCTGCTGCACGGTTTAGAGTTTAGGGCTGAGGGCTTGTGCAGATGTGCAAACCCGCACTCAGAATGTAAGTCAAGAGTTTTCATCAAGGCTGTTTCTGGCAATCCCAAGCCCCTGGGAAGTTTGCCATGACAGGTTCCAGCGTGGCTGAAACTCTCTGAGAGTTACCAGACCTCGGAGTAGTCCCTATGTAGGAACCAAGGCACTCGTGACCTCCGCTTGGAAAAACTATTTTTTTACGCTGACAGGAAGTATGGGGTCAGGGTGTTGATTTGATACAACCCTAAACCCTAAACCGTGTATTTCTTGGCAGGGAACCTAGGGTTGTTGAAGGCAGCAAGTTTGGCGATGAAAGCTTGTGCCAGTAGAAGCCAAGTCTTGCAAGCACAAGGTGCGTGGAATACGCGCCTAAACATCTACCTACATTCCGGTCCTACGTTGCTTGTAGATGCATGGTATACGGTCCATATGGTACCTCAAATCGACCTCAACATGATATTGGGAATTACTCAGGCCGATGCAGTAAACGTTACCTCTAGCTCCTTTCCACCTTGTTCCTTAACCCTGAGGGTCCAAGGACCCAAATAATAGGGTTTTAGGGCCCAAATACTATATTGTTAATGGTATTTGAGCCCTAAAACCCTACTATTTGGGTCCTTGGACCCTTAGGGTAACCTATCAGAAACTTGAGAACGTCTAGGTTGGTGGCGGCAATTCTCTCTGCACTTTTAGCCTACGGCGGATGGCTCTCGGCAGCTCTGCCTTTGCATGGCACAATGCCCTTAAGCCTAGTTTTCGAGGTGTCGGATGAACAGGAACGGGCGGATGATGCGGATTATGGGAAGGATCCGCTTGCGAGTGCATAGGTTTGGGTCTTCTTTTTGCAAGAAAATGTTCGTGATAGTATGGGCGCACGATGCTCTGTCGAAAGGCCTTGTATGCCAGAGTTCGTTCTTTGTGCAGCCACCAGACGTGAGAACCGTTGCACACACCAAGTCGGAGTAGATGTCAAAGTCTCGCAGTGTATCGCAGTGTGCTGAGAAGGGGGAAAGCAGTTTGTTCTGCAGACTCCTACTTCGGCTTGTGTTTTTTTAGGCTTCAGTGTTTCAGGTCTATTTAGGGTTTGGGGTTTATGGCTCATGGCTGATGCTCCATTATCTTGGGTCTGAGTCTTCTTCAGCCCTCTTGTAAGAGAGCCCAAGCCAGACAGCTGCAACCCCTACAGCCCTTACTAAGCCTTGAGCCCTAAAGCCTTAAATGCAAGCCTATTGTTAGAGGCCTACTTAATTACCATTATCTGAGGAACCCTAAGCACTAGACCCCAGACACTAAGCCAGAATAGTTCCGAACTATTAGCAAGCAATCTCAACAACTTCCAAGGGTGTCGGGTTTAGGGTTAGGGTTTAGGGAAGCCATAGAAGCCATAGCGCCATGCTATCAGGATCAAAAGCTGAAGATTTACAAGGCCAAGTATTATACCAACGCCATCAACCCAAATCGAAATACAATCTATTTGTGACACTGACTATCTGTCCCGGAACACCTAGACCTGAACCCTACATGCTAGTGAGACGCTAAAATCCCTAGATCTCTGAAACACAAGCCCTGGCATACTCTACAAAATCTGTACATGATCGCGCCCCGACTTAACATGATATTGAAACCTGTACTGTCCCCGGATAGGGTCTCAACAATCCCGAATCCCTCGTCCCGAAAGCCCTAAGCCCCAAAAAACTCTTTGCTGGATCGTTGTTGCACAGAACAACCCAGTATAGACTTGCGATTTACGATCATTACAGCCCTACTCTACCAATTATGAATACCTCCCAGATTCCTGGGTAGTCCCCATGACCCGCCCGCACTAGTGTTTATCGGCAGACCTGCATAATCGTAATAGACCCTAAATCCTAGGGCGTGGCTGGTTTGGGTCTGGTGGCTCTGCTTGTCACAGTCCACTTCACCAAGGGCTACCAGTGCCTTTGCAACAGCAACAGGGCAGTTGGATGTGAGTTGGAATCTGGATTCTATTAGGGTTGCGGGTTTAGGGGCTTAGGATGGAATGTTAGTGCTTAGGGTTAAGGGTTTAGAGCAGGTAAGGTGGTGCAGGATGTCCGGCGTAGTTATCATGACGGAACAACCGAGACAGAACCACCACAAAGCGCTGAGCAAGCCACTTATCTATCCATTACTTGGTTCTCTCAAACCTGACGTACAAGGGTTATAAGGTGCCCATGTACCCTGCTACTTGACTCGACACCTGGACGACCGTGCTTAATCCTTGCAAAAAGAAGAGCAGTTCAGTCGCAAACAATCTCTACCAATACTGCAGAACTATAGTTTGCATCCCTTAGCCATGAACCCCACAATCTTGAAACCCCTACATCCCATACCCTCAAAATCTCTCATGGGGTCTCTTTTCATGTTTCCACATGCGTCTGGTACCCTTAGTCTCAGCTGGCCTTGACATTGCTCAGGAGATGCGTTTTAGGGTTAAGGGTTTAGGAATGAGGGTCTAGGATTTAGCATTTTGGGTTTAGGATTTATGGTTTAGGATCTATGGCTTAGGGTCTAGGATTTAGGTTAGGGTTTAGGGTACATTGGGCTTTGTCTTTCGGGTTTTGGAAGGTGCGCTGCTTCCGAAAGGTTATCCTTTCACACGTATGGGTTTTTTTCTCGAATGATGAGGCTTTTGGGGGCTCGTGTCCCTATAAGAAACGCATGAAAGCATGTCGGGCATATAAGCGGACACAAGAGCTTGAACGTGCCCATATGCCCAACACGAGGCTGGGGAGCCTTCACAGCAGATCCCTGGCACAGATCGGCACGGTCACCGCCTAATAAACATGCAAGTTCTGACCTTCGTGCAACTGTCTGGGAGACCACCAGAATACGTTCGTGTGTCTATATCTAGGGTTTCTTAGGGCTCTTGTAAACCTCAAGCCCCATACCGTCAATCCTGATTTTTATCCTCAACAACCGAAATCTTGCATAGCATTGTGTTTGCCTGCTTCCAGTCAATGGATCCGTTTACACCGTCCCAGCATTAGGTGCGCACGTGCTGATAATACCGCCTGCTTAAGGGATAGACAGTGAATAACATTAGGAGCCCGAATATGGTTTGACATATGTTCCTTAATTAGGGGGTATTGCTCCCTGTGTACATGATTGTTGCAGGGTGTTGGCAGTAGCCCAAAAATTCAGGTGCGGGCCCCCAAGCACTTTCAAGTGCCCTGGGCTGCCAGCGACCCCGCTGATTGCACTCTGCTCCAACGCCCCTGGGGCGCAGTTTCGGGGTTAGCGGTTTCGGGTTTGGGGATGTAGGTCCTAAACCCCAAACCCTGAACCCTAATCCCTGAACCCGGAAATGGTATCCTACCTGAATTAGGGAAATTGAAAGGGCGCTCTTTGGTGTTCCAAACCCTAAACCCTAGGCCCTAGGTGGGATGCCCTCACGTCTGCTGCAACCCAAGAACTCGAGCAGATTGCAACAGTCGACCCATCAGGAAGCTCCCTGAGAGTAAAGTACGATAACCCTAAGCACCAAACACCTCGGCCCTAATCCCTAAACCCTGAATTTATGGTTGGGTCCCCCTGTGAGCTTCCATCATTTAGGTAGCAGCAGTTCAGGCAGGTAAGCTCCAATGTATCTAGTGTCTGGTTTAGAATTTTGATTTAGGCTTTAGGTTCTATAGGGCTTAAATCAGGAGGAATCAGTCTCTCTTACCGCGCAAGATTTACTAGAGAGATATCTTGCCTGCCGTTGTGAGGCGCGCATCATGGCATGAGGGCAAGGACATTGCATGGCCCAACAGGAATTGCATGTGCGAAATTCAGTTGCATGTGCCTGACTTAGTGGCGTTCCGTGCAAGAGCGATATTGAGTCTCATCGTTGTGTAACTCTGAAAAATCCTGCATGATCCTCGCAATCGAAAGCATACGCCATGCAAACCAACATCATAGTTTCCCGCATCCTCACCCTAAATCCTACTTCCCAAACCCCTATCCCAACCCTTCAACCTTATGGATTTCCGGTAAAGCCACAAGTGCAAGGGTCCAGGGCAAAACATCCATATACACTTTGGACCACGGCTGAGTCCTTAACCCTACGCGCCAAACCCTGAACCCTAATCCCTTTGGTAAGGTCTACCTGATGTGCCACCTAAGTCACCTGGCCTGGGTACGACTCCTCGTGGTAAGTCTCATTGCCGCCTGGATGGATGTCTCAGAAGGTTCAGGGTTTAGGGTTTAGGGTTTAATAATGATAAAGGCTAGTGTTTGGGATTTAAAGATTTAGGATTTAGGGCCTAGGTTTAAGAACGAAAGAACGAGCATGGAATAGAAACTGCCGTGCTATTGTAGGAACACTTTTAGACTGCTATACGGTTGCGACTCTCCCTACTAGGAGCTCGTGATTTGAGGAATATAAGTTGTGGTGCAGGCTTGGGGAGTATACGGTATACCAAATCCCCAAAATTAGGTACACCAATTGCACCAACATCCTAAAAGCAGTAGAAAAAAGCCAGTATTCTACAATCCTTGGGGGTCCAGGTATTCTGAGGCACTTGGACCCTAAGGGTTTGCTCCGATTTTCAGGTTCCGGTATTTCTCAGAGATCCCCCATGCATACCGCGGAAAGGTGAAGAAGCCCCCATCTCGCAGGTTTTTGATAGAGTCATCCAGCGTTCTGTGGAGATATTCCATGGCATCCTGTTTTGCTGGAGCTTGTTTTCAGGCTTCTGGGTCCTTAAACTCAGGCATGCAAGCTATTTAGTGTTGCGGTCCGATGCATGAGGGGTTGAAGATTTGGTTGCAATTTTCAGCGAGAGGTCAAACAGATCCTTTATTTTTGTGCGGCATTTGCGGCTTCTTGAAATATGCAAGAGGTACGACGACTGGACACCTTGAATATGATGACACTAGTGGCTCTATTTTTCTGCTGAGCGACTTTTGGGGGAGAAGCGGCTTCGCATCCTCAGATCGTCCTCAGATCTAGCATGATCCGGGAACCCTAAACCCTTGGAACCCTTAACCTTGTAAACCCTAAGCCCTTAACCCGAAACCCCCTTAAGGCCAGAATAATCTTCGACCTTGAACCCTGAGAAGGCTGATCCCGAAACCTGATGAGAAATTTCCCAAACTTAGGGATACCTTTTGGGGGGTCCTTACAGTAAGGATGATGACAATTTGGGATCTATACTGGGGTCCCCTTTTGTAGGAAACTACCATATGCCTTTACTGAGGTGATGGTTGTTCACAGTGGCGCTGTTTGTCTTGGCATCCTGGATCCGAAGGTGGGCTGTTGCAAGCTGACCTGATCCATTAATCCTTCGGCTATAGGGTCAGCTCAGACTCTGTACCAACCAGCCATAGTCTTAACTTAAAGGGGGGATATATAGGGGATTATATAGGGAACAACTATAGGGGCTACTAAGGGGGATACTAGGAGGTTAGACTATAGCTCAATTGGCTCCAAGATGTAGCACCATCATTGTGGAGGCACTATGGGATACTACAGATTTGGAATAATCTCTGGTTGAAAATTGTGCAAAGGTTCCCTCCGACCTCAGGCAGCGTTTCCTGGAAGGTCCCCAACAAAACCACTGAAAGCATGATGCAGCCTTAGTTAGTACTCAAAGTTGGTTCTTTGCGCCATGATTTCTCCAAGCCTGCCAAGCAAAAGTCAATGACCTTTATACTAGAATCCCAAGGTACAAGGCATTTGACATCCCTAAACCCTGAACCCTGAACCGAGTATCAACCGTTGCTTCAGCCGATGTGTACAATACGACTCCTATCCAAATATCACCCAAATATAACCCTAATATTACCCAAATATCACCCAAATATAACCCTAATATTACTCAAATATAGCCCTAAAATTACCCCCCAATGTAGCCCCAATCTTGCCCAATATTAGCCCAATGGGTACAACAAAAACATGCCAGACCTTCAAATTTCAACCCATGTGAGCAAAAGCATTTAGGGTATAGGGAATAAGGTTTACGGTCTAAACTCCTTAAAGGGGGTTATAGGGGGGGCTTATATAGGGGAGTATTATAGGGGCTGTTAAGGGGGAAATAGGAGATTAGACTATAGCTCATGTGAAGCTGCAGACACAAGGCCCAGAAGAAGCTGCACCAACCTACAAGGTTTAGGGTTTGGGGTTTAGGATTCAGGGTTACCGGTTTAGAGCTCTGAAGCAAATCCTTTGCGTTCCTGTCTGCAAAGGCGGGTGGCGTCATGGTGATAAGCAAGAAGGGCCCACACACAGTAAGCCACAGCCTCAAAACCTCTAAGCAAATCCTACAATCTGAACCCTTTTACCCCAAGTCAAACTTTGAGAGCGTTCCCAGATGAGAATCAATCTTACTACAGGGCCATGAGATGGTACGACTCATAAGAATAACAGTAATATGTCTCGTAGAATTGCACCGTTATTGCTAGTCATCTCCAAGTTCGAAGAAGGTTCCCGTTTGTGCTTCATTTCGCCATCCACTGCTGTGAACATACTGTTGATGGAGGCCATCTCGCACTACCGAGTGCCTTCGACATGTTGCACTTCCCGGGATGTAGCAAACTTAGGGTGGTGCAGGGTTCATCCATCAACAGTACCATGTTCACACAACCCAAACCTTAAACCCTAGACACTTATCTCTAAACCCTTAACAGCCCTAAGCCCTTGGAAGAAGCGCAACTTGAGGTGGATCGTCGGAGGAGAGTCTGCACCTGGGTCCGAGAAAAGCGGTAGGGTTTAGAATTTGTGGTTTATAAACTGGGTTGCTGTTAAGGAACTTAAAATTAAGTTACTATATTGGGGAAACCCTATTATTTACTATATATACCCAATATAGCAACTTAATTTAAGTTCCTTAACAGCAACCCAGCAAAGGGCTTAGGGATGATAGGGCTGATAGGATTTACAGAGTTTATAGGGTTCAGGGTTTATGGAGAATATGGTGTTAAGGGTAAAGACTTTACAGAGTTTATAGGGTTTAGGGTCAAGAGTTTATGGAGCTTATAGTGTTCACAGAGTGTTTAGGGTCATGGGTTCAGGGTTTGTGCTTAACTGTCTTTGAGTGACTTCACGGCTTGGCCTCAAGAGCGCAGAAGTGCTCCCAGGAGCGGGAGAAACCTTTCACAAACCCAGACGTTATGGTTCAGGGTACTTGGAGGGTCGGGGGGACTTAGTAAGTAGGTTAATAACCCCTATAACCCATATTGTAACTCTAAATGTCCCCATTATTAACCTACTTACTAAGTCCCCCTGACCCTCCAAGTATACTGTAGAGTTTACGTTTCTGAGGCCTGTTTGGAAGGCGTGCAAAGCTCCGAGGGTGCTGAGGAAGATCAGACAATCCTGGCCCCTGCCGATTTGAACCCAGAACTAAATCCTAAACCCTGAATCCTAAATCCTAAATCCTAAGCCCTAAACCCTAAGCCATAAACTCCACCCTAAAGCCAAGGTCCTAGAAGATGAGTAGTGCTTTTCAACGAGCGTCCGAGCCCTAAACCCCAAACCTTAAATCTACACCCTCAACCATAATAATTTCCGTGCAGATAAAGCATGTATCATCATTTTGGGCATAATCTCTTGCAGCACGAGTACATGCTAGTTTGGTTTAAACTTCCAGAAATCACGAGTTGCTCAGATGTAAGAGTCTATAGGACTAGAACCCCTGACTCGTTACAGGCCCTACAACTACACCCTGAAGCCTCAGAAGCGCAAGGCCTCCAGCACCCAGCCCACCCCACAATAACCTACGGCACCGTAAACCCTAAACAGAAAGTCCTATTGCCAACAACCCTAAGCCCTAAACCGCCTAAACCCGTAAACCCCAACTCCTAAACCCTAAACCCTAAACAAACGCCTCAAACGTGAATCCCACAAGCTCCCTGGGCAGATCAGGTAAGACCATCCGTACCGCAGGGCAGCGCACAGGCTCCGAAACGAGCCATGGGCTCTGCAACCCGGATCCCAACCAGCTTAAAGTTACTCGTGTAGGGTTTAGGGTTTAAGGGGGAGTGGGGGAGTGGAAAAGAAAGTGGAAGCTATTAGAGGGTCTAGGGTTTAGGGAGTTTTCTTACTGGTTTTTAGGGGGAGCGGGGGTGTGGAAAAGAAAATTGAAGTTACTGGAAGGTTTAAGATTTAGGGCACTTACACGTGTTTAAGGGGGAGTGAGGGAGTGGAAACGAAAACGGAGGCTGCCATTGGTTTACGGTTCATGGCATATGGTTTTGGGCCTATATAGTGTTTAGGGTTTGAGGTTGGAAGTTTGGAGTGGACTTGGGGCTGTTACAACTGACTATGTTGTGATTATTATGTTGGATCCACTTGCCTGCTCACCCCCAACCGCTAGGAAGACAGTGAACGTTTGAGGTGTTCAGTGACAGCTGGCAGGTTTCAGGATTGTAGAACCCCCTCAAAACTCCGGGGGTATGTAGCGGCTCCGAAGATATTTGGTAGTTTCCCAAAATAAGGGGACCCCAATATAAACCCCAAAATATTATAGTCCTTACTCTGGGGACACCCAAAAGGGTACTCCTAATTTTGGGAAGCTCCCCTTTGGGACTTTAGTTCGCAGCCTGGGTTTGGTTTTAGTGGTCTGGAGGTCGAGGAATGCGGATTAGGTTTAAGTCTTGGGGTTTGGGGTGTAGGGCTTATAAGGTTCACCTAAACACAGCCCTGGTTTCCTGCTTTGCGTTGGTGATGTCGGAACCGAGGCAATGAGAAGCGAGACAGAGCCAAGGCTTAGGAAGCTTCGTGGGCTAGGGTTGAGGATTTAGGGTTTAGGGTTTAGGGTTTAGGGTAATGCTTAGCGCAGGGCTTCGGGTTTGGGATGGCTTGGGCTATTCGAACAAACTTTGCTTGCACTAGCTGCAAGAAGCCGCCTTCATAATTGTGCATAAAAAAGCTACAGAGCAGCTATTACCCCAACATATACCCCAACGCCCTATAATCCTTATCATGGGGACCCGCAAAATGGTAACCCCCTACTTCTAGGGGTAGGTAGTGCAGGTTTTCGAGCCTACAAAGCCATCCTCGACGCCCTATGGCTTTCCAATATCTAGGGGTCCCTCACGGAAGTCCTTCTACAAGCAGAAGGTTCTCATAGTAAGGGAGAGGAGGGATCCCTAATTTTTTTGGAAAGCCCAAACCTTTCAGATGGGCAGATGGGTTAAGAGCTATTGGATCTTGACCCATGTCGCCAGTCGCGCTCCACGTGTGGCGCTGTTCCCTGTGTCGTGGCGGCCCAACCCACCTGCTTTCGGATCCACTCACAAGATCAAGTAGTTTTCAGGGCCCCTGAAACCTAAACCCCTAAATCCTAAGACTCTCCAAGGAATCTCTCTATTGTACCCTTATGATTCCCCTCCAAGCCGGCCTGCCCTATTTGGGGCTCCCCCTAGGAATCTACCCAGGCAAAAGACATCAAGTCCTTTTCAAGTCTGTGCTCTACCGAAGATTTGACAGCTTCGATAAGTAGGGGGACACAAAATAGATCGCAACATAATACCGCATCCTGATGGTAGTAATTCCCCTATAAAGTTTAATCTCCTCCTGCAGTCTTTGGGCAACTTCACCATGGAAGTGCAATGCATGGGTGCCTTGACACTCCCGAAGCATCAAGCCCTTGTTTAGGGGTCTGGGGTCTAAGGATTGGGTTTAAGGTTTTGGTGTTTTAGGTTTAGGGTTTAGGGTTTCTGACACGAACATTTCTGTGCTCTAAACCTTAAACCCTGGACCTGAAAACTCTAAAGCCTATCAACTCTATTGACCCCAAACCCTAAAAGCCCTGTAAACCCTATAATTACAGCCTAAGCCATAAACACCTATACTATAAGAGCCCTAGAGCTAATTCCATACTCCTTGTTACGGTTTAGTCGCAGGATTGCCTGGACAGGTTGTTGGGTCATTCTACGACTCTGCTTTGCGCGATGCCGGAGGAAAGACTGGAGAGAGATCTGCCGAAAAGAAGGGGAGTCTAGACCTCCCAAATAAGCTATAGCCTAAACACTTTGAAGGGGGTTATATAGGGGATTATATATGGGAGTATTACAGGGCCTACTAAGGAGGATACTGGGATTTTAGACTATAGCTCAAATACTCATAATACGTCGGTGTACGGCTATGATTCTGGGTTTTTGGGAGGTCTTGGCATTTGCTTATGAGGTCTTAGTCTGGACCTCCGAATATGTCCGAATGAATCTTCTTTCCTTACTGGTGCTTGGGCGGAGTGGCGGGTTTAGGGTTTAGGGAGTGGAAATGAAAAATGGCAGCTACTGCAGGGTTTAGGGGTTCAGGTTTAAAGTTCTCAGGGGCAATAGAGGATTCCTACGCAACCCCGATTGTACCCTATCCCAATCCCCCCTAAATTTCTCTAAGTGTGTTGAGGTAGCTTTGGTTTCCTGTTCTAGATTCCTCTGGAGAAGCTACATTAATGGGATGTTCAGTCATGGCTTTCCTTGACAGGAGCTGCTGTCAATACTGCAGGGATACTTAGGCACTACTTAGGGTTGACATGGGGGTGCTTGGTGTTCGGGAGTGTTCTAGTATTGTCACGTCCATTAGATATTCCGGAACCCATGTCAGGTAGTTCTAAAATAAGTACAACCCGAGACCCTAAGTTTGATGTTAGCAACCCAGATTGGGCCAGGCTGGTTCGCTCCGTAGCATCATTGGCTGCTGCCAAGGACGCGCTGCAACGCTTAGGCGCAAGGGATAACACAGGGACTGCGGGGCTTAGGGTTGGATTTAGGGTTGAGGGTTTAGGGGTGCCGCACCCGACCTCACCCTAGATGGTGGTTTAAAAAGGGAATAGTACGAAAATGGCCTTAAGTTGGGAATTGAAATTATTCCAAATTACATTGCTGTTATAATAAAGCTGAAGGGGAAAATGGAGGGTTTTGGTATAGGAAGTATTTTTTTGTGTTCAAGAATCATCGGGAAAATACAGAAGTAAGTACAAGGATTTTCCCTACTCCCTGCTAATAGCCCTAAACCCCAGACCCCAAACATCATGTCCATTCTTCCCATGTTTCCCTTAAACCAGTAGTTTCGGCAAGGCAGGGAAAGTACGGTTGACGTTGCAGGGAGCCTCGTCCATATGGAGGTCCTCAACATACGCTAAGGGTCCAAGGACCCAAATAAGAGGGTTTTAGGGCCCAAATACCTTAATGATAATGGTATTTTGGGCCCTAAACCCCTACACCCTAAAACCCAAAACCCTACTATTTGGGTCCTTGGACCCCGAAGGATAGATTGTAGGTTCAGCCCCAGCACCCCCAAGGGTCCCTTTAAAGGCCAATTTGTGTTAAGGGGTTTAGGGTTTAGGGGCCGTAGCCGTACAGTGTAATAGGGGCTAGTACATAATCCCAGCAAGAAACAGCTCACATTTGTACTTTAATTGTGGCAGGTCGTGAGTCTGAAGCCTTATAAGCTTAGAACGAGCCTCAGAGCAACCCATACCGTCCTGCGCTTCCTTTCACGAGTTTGTCTTCTGCCATCAAAGTCATCGCCAGGTTGGTTCCAGTCTCAAGCGGTATTGGATCAAAATGCTTATGGCTGAGGACAGCTACTATCCAACAATCCCCTACACCCTCCACCCTGAACAGTAGCTTCCATTATCTTTTCCATTATCCCTGTATCTCCCCCTATATATCCCCTATATAACCCCAATAAAGTCCAAATCCAAATGAAGACCCTAACACTGCCTGTCGGGATGATTCATGCATGTGGTCAGCTTGCAAGAGAACTGGTAGATTTCATACATGGGGGGGGCCCAGTATAGACCCCAATATACTTGGAGTCATCCTTATTATGGGACTCCCAAAAAATACCCCTACTTTCCGGAAACCCCCAAGTGAGCCTTAAGCCCTAAACCTAAACCCTGCAAGAAGAGATGCAGGTTTTAGTGCCGTGGATACCGACGCGGCGATCGATGCCTTCACGCTGCTTAATCGCGCAGCGCCTAGGCCTTGAGAACAGGTTTTTAGTTTACGGTCGAAATTACGGTTTCTTGTTGGGCTTCATTAAATCCCTAGAGATCCAAGTATATAGAAATATTAGCTACATTGAGCCCAAAAGTCTGTAAATATCACCTACATGGGGCTATTTGGATCCCTAGGGCCAAAGCAAAAAACGTGCCAGAGTCCGGACAACCTACCAGATGATCAAGCACTTTTCAATTAAGCCATACCCTGAAGTCACAGTGCATACCCCCTAAGAAGTCAGCTGTACCCTAGGCTCAAACAGCCCTAAGCCCATCGAGCCTGCATATTTAGTAGACCTCGCATTCTACTTGTTTGAAGGTGGCAGCGGCGCTGAAAGTACGCCTTACCAGCTACAGCCCTGTGCCCCACACTCCGCACAGCATTAGTAGCTGTCCTTGAACTTACTGGTGCCTAACTACAAACCCTAAACCCCTCACAAAAGTGGGGGAGTGAATATGGGGACTGTAATGGCCGGATTGTATGGGGCTTCGTATAGAGATCCACTCCCCCGCTCTCCCTTAAGCACCATTGGCCGCAAACTAAATGCCGGCGGCCAGTCACCCGCGTCGGCAAGACTCAAGGGTTTAGGGTTTAGAGTTTAAGGTCAACACTCTCTGTAAATGGCAACGTTGAGCCAGTGAGCCTCTTCGACAAATCCCCGTTCGGCAAGCACCCAGATGTCAGGATCCTTCTTTTGGGGTTGACACTTTCGGGGCGCAAAGGTCTCTATTGCGGGGACCTGAACAAACCAGATCTAAACACCCAAAAATCCTTTCCTGTGCTTCTGTATCTTCCTCAGAACCATGCGCGTGGTAACCCTCTAGCTCCAGTCCATTTCAAGGCCCCAACCACCCTAAACTACCTGCCCTAAACCCTAAACCCTAAATCCTAAACCCTAAACCCTAAACCCTAAATCCTAAACCCTAAACCACCTGTAAGACCAAGACCATCCGACGCTCTGCATCTTTTTCTGGATTCCTATTCGGAGATGGGCCTTCATGTTGGAAGTATCCACTCTGTGGGTTTAGGGTTTAGGGTTTAGGGTTAAGCAAGCACCTTACTCAAGGGAACCGCACGACCTGGGTTACTTGCCTGGTATCCATATGGGTGGTTGTCAAAATGATGGTCCCTTTTTGGGTATCCTAAATATCACGCGCCGTATTATAATAGGGATCCAAAAAGGGACCATAATTTTCACAACCACCCACGTCTTAATTACAATGATCAGGATACAATATATTCTCGATTATATGTCCATATTATGGTAACCCCCTAAACTCTAAACCCTAAACCCTTTCTGCACCCTAAACCCTAAACCCTTCACTTAAGTTCCTAAGCTTCAAGCCAGCGACTGTATGGCTCAAGCAGTGCTGAGGTAATGTGGGTCATTCAGAGTCCCGAAACGGAGGATGATGAGGCTTTAACTTTGAAAGGGACTCGACCTTGAGGTCTAGGGGATTTAGGGTTTAGGGTTTAGGGATTGGGTTTTCTACTTGGAGGGTCAGGGGGACTTAGTAAGTAGGTTAATAACCCCTATAACCCATATTGTAACCCTTAATGTCCCCATCATCAACCTACTTACTAAGTCCCCCTGGCCCTCCAAGTAGGCGATTTTGTTTTGGGGTTGTAGGAGTTGCGCTTCACAGGATTTGGAACAAGGGCTTAGGGATTTAGAGCTTAGAGTGGGGGATCTCCAGGGAAGCATTGAGGGAGGATCTGTGAGGAAGAGTTATACCGCGAAGGAAAGAGTTCTTAGAGAATCTACATACCGGCCTGTATCATAGATGTTTTTGGGACCTTCGGGACTATCATGAACGAAGAGCATAGGGAGGATTCATGGATGAACTCCTACGAAAACCCTACTATTTTCCCCATTCCCGACGAGTTGCAGATGTTTCGGGGCCCGAGGTGGTGCTAGCCTGCCTCCATCAACAGGGCTACACTCTTGTCTAGACTCGAGCTATTGAAGCTCCCTCTTTTGATTTTCTCGGCGGGCGGTTGTCGAGACAGCGGCTTTCGTTCGGGTCTAATATGGAGGTGGTGGAGTAGGGGATTGCTGTTGTATAGCATTGCACAACAAAGGCATTGTGCGGTGTCTTTGACAGGTGCTCTCTCGGCTGGAGGAGAAGGATCGCGTCCTCGAGCTCCTTTTCGGCACATCCATTGAGGTTTGGAGTTTGGGGGTTTGGGGTTCAGAGTTGAATTCGTCTCAGTAGCTTGGTAGGTCCATTTTACATTTTTGAGGTTCCTAAAGCACTAGCACAGTAGAGGATTGTAGCTTTTTTCTGTGGATCTGAGCAACTGGATAGGAGTGAGGGCAACGCAGGCAACTGAACAATTAGGAGGGTCATCTCCTCAACATTCAGTTCAAGTAGAATGCAATAATCAACCCCCTGACCTATTGTAACTACGAAGGCCACTGCATTAGACTCGGGACTTGAATTACAGGCCCTTCCAAAATTGATATGGCATTTGCCCTAAATTGGGGGACTTCATGACAGACCCTACGGTCCTGATTTTAGGGACCCACAAACAAGTACAGCAGTCGTTTTGCAATTTTGAGTGTTTTTGCCCCTCAAAATCTGAGCTGGGCATTTGTTCATATTATTGTTGTAAGGGGCTCCCTTTTAGAGGAGATGGCTTGTTCCACCTAAGCGTAAGTCGCACCCCAAGCCCTGCACCTACTGGTGCTTAAGGGACACTAGGGGGGTGGATCCCTATAATCATTCCCTATGTAATTAATCCCCATATATGCCCTATAATAAACTGTAGATTCAATCTCCCACACTGCCTTAAGCACCAGTAAGTCGATCCTGAGTAGTAGACTTTTGAACCCCAAGCCGGAAAGCCTTCACAGGTTTCTGGCAGACTTTCATGACCGCAAGCCCAAGCACCGGGCTCGCGTGACTTGTCCAGGGGTTATTTTAGTATCCATAGAAGAGGAGAGGTTTGTGTCATGAAGGTTTTTGTTTTGGAGTCTTATGGGCTTAGGATTGGTGTGTTGCGTGCTACGGCTGTCAGCATCTTCTCCAACTTCTCCTACATATTCTTCCTGACCAGGCATGCGAGCATATTCTCTAGATTGCAGATGAGCACATGCAATAGCTCTGCATACCACATTGCATTCCAAAGCTGCAGCTGAGCATTTGATTCCATTGCAACCCCCCGAAGAAAGTAAAAGCACACCTACTGGGGGTTCAGGGCAGATAGTCCCTATATTCTGCCTATATATCCCCTACCTACAACCCCTATATGACCTCCAATATATATATATATATCTCTCTCTCTCTCTCTCTCTGTCTCTCATAACCCCCATATAACCTATATTTGTGTGTTTTGTTTCGGTGAAACCAGAGTCGCCTTTGTAACGCTCCAGAGTTCGCTTTCATTCCTGGATGGGAAAATGGAGACTGCCTTTTGATTAGCGGTACTAAGCCCTAAACCCTAAACCCTAGTATAGGGTTGTTGGCCAATCCCCCCCCCCTTAAACCCACAGAAGACTTCACAGTGCCCTTTTTTGGGTAGGGAAGTTAGGTTGCTTTGGGAGGTTATAAGCCTTGCATTTTTACATAGGGAGGGCAAGAGGACCTAGGTAGAACTTGCCCAAATGTAGCCAGGTAATATCTAGCTGTCTCTTTCAAGTGGCTAACACTCCCTAAGGGTCCAAGAACCTAATAATCATATACTTACCCAAAACCTGTACTACAATTACTTTTACCCAAAACCCAAGTACCTAATTATTGTGTACTTGGACCCTCTGTGACTTGTGTTTAGTAACATACCCACATACTAGAAGCAAGCTCCCCAGGTGACTGCTTTGTGTGTACGACTCATGGAGTTTGAGACTTGGCGCGAGGCGTCCGATGGATTTCTGCGGTTTGGGTTTCAGAGTTTTGGGTTTTGGGATTTTAGAGTTTTGAGTTTTGGGATT
The DNA here is from genome assembly GCA_905231905.1 of Symbiodinium pilosum. NCBI lineage: Eukaryota > Dinophyceae > Suessiales > Symbiodiniaceae > Symbiodinium > Symbiodinium pilosum. The sequence goes on from CAJNIZ010043511.1 coordinate 30,251, forward strand.
TTAGAGTTTTGGGTTTGGGGATTTAATGTAGATGCATGATTAATGATTCCGCTCCTTTTCAAGGCCTAAATATTGGGATCCCTATTATAATCCCTATTGTGGGAGGGTGTTTATGATTAAGGGGTCTACATTAAGCTTCAGGGCTTTGGATTATGGGTTGGCCTTCAGGCTTTGGGGTCAGATCCCAGCATGCGGTATGTTATTCCTCAAGGCCAAGGGCCTAGAGTAATTAGTTAAATTTGTTGGCATGGCACATGCATATATACATATATATATAGACCATCTATATATATATATATGACCTACCTATCTATGTGTGGATGAGAGTGAAGACTCCATCCTGCAATCATGGGACAGCACGCTGCAAAAGATGTACTGTAGAGTGCTACTGCTGCTTATTACTTTGCCCTGCTCATTTTGTGGTCCTCTTTTTGTTCAGGTTTTCCAGCCGATAACCCCACGCCCCAATTCCAACTAAACCATGAATCCATCCCTGCTGTATGTATATTAATTATCAAGACCAGTCGCTTCTAATCCTTACATAGCTATAGTGCAATGTGCATGTATATATATATATAGAGACACACTCCCAAGTCCTATTCAAATTTAAGAGGCCCCTGTGTGTAGTCCCTTCACAAGCCAGTTTCCAGTACATTGCTGTTTAATCATCCAATTGACTTTTCGTTACTCTAGTTAAATGGGGCCATAAAACGGTAAACCCCTATATTGCCCTCTATACCTTCCAGACCCCTGAAAAGCTCTAAATCCCTAAGCAGTCGACTCCATTTCATCTTCCGTTATCCCACTATAACCCCAATATACCCCTAACATTACTCCAATGGGCTACCCGTATCCCTTAGAACCTAATCTTAGATCCTAAACTAAACCTTAAGAGCAGGACCTGCAGCCAACTCACCAACTTCGGCCCTTTGCTTTTGAGGTTCTGTGGTGTCTTTCACAAAAGGCTTAGGAACAAGACTATGTGCACTTCCTGTTTGTACTATGTGCCTTGTTATGCCCAGATATTGGAGGCCCTCAAGTGTTTAAAGGTTAGTCGCTATACCCTAAGACAGAGTCCTATATGCCTGTACATAACCCTACGAAGTCCTTGATTGTATTAGAGTTTAGATTTTAGGGCTTAGGGACCCCTACATAACAAAGCAGTTTGTGAAATGCTAGGGAAGGTTTTCTTTGCTGCAGGCGCTGATGTCCGCAAGCCCATCAGTTGCTGCAACGATCAGCGGAATGACAGGAATAGTCGTGAAGACACCAGAGGCGGCAGAGGGCTCATGCTGTTGCGTGCTTGGGGTCTGTAGTTTTTGAGTTGCGACGGGTTTTGAGTGATGGGGTCAGGGTGGAGACATGTTCTACGGGCGGGTGCTAGTTCCTATACGCCGTCAAACACCTTCAAAGCCCTGACCCCGAACCCTTGAACCCGAAATCCCAAATCATAAACCTTCGTTTCTCTGAACCCTTCAGGCCTTAGCAACCTTCAAGCCTAAACCTTCAAAACCCCAAGCCAAATCTGTACCCTCCACATTTTCGTCTGGAGGAGGTTGCTGTCAACCTGACCACTGCAGCAGAGTTGGCTGTGCCACGGCAATGATTTTTGGTGTGTGTCTGTGTATAGGGTCTAGGGTTTCAGGTTCATAGGCCTTAGGGGCTAGGGTTTAGGAATAGGATTTGCGATGTAGGGCTTAAGAGGATAGATGGATTACAACAAATTAGCTTCACAGTTTTGTTTGCAATCGTATTCTCCTTTGGAAGACAAGATAGTGATTGTCTTTGTAGGACCCCTTTTGGACTTTCCTGCTGGTGCCGGTGGTAGTTCTAAATATCAAACATTCTACCTCAACTAAACAATACAGTTGATTACCGCCTAAGGCATCTCGTGGCGGTCTCGGCGCCGTGTACATCAGGATCGTCCGCGCGCAGCTTGTTTGCCTGTTTGTGTGAACCTCAAAGCGTGAAAACTAGAAAATAAGCCTGAACCCTAAAGCCTAAACCCAAAACAAAGGGCTTCGGGGTTACGGGATTTAGGGCTTTCAGACCTCGCCGTGTACCTTGTGTAGGTTGGCTTCGTCCTTACAACCTTGCAAGAGGACCCATTGAAGGGGTCAAGGGTTTAGGGTTGACCTTTGATGTGTAGCCCATAGAAGGTACATTTTCTTGCCTTCCTACAAAAGGCGAAGTTCAGGGTTAGGTCCAAGCTTCCCACAATTGGGCGCCTGGAGCTTTCCTGGTAGTAGTACTCTGGCAGAGAAAACAATTTTTCCTAGGATGCCCAAGTTTTTCCAATCCTGTACCCCAAAACTATTCCGATTCCTCCCCACAAGTACTGGACAAGCTCCTTCTCCGCAACCTTCATCTCAATATCACCCAAACAGTTCTAGGTAGCAAAACATAGCGCGAAGGGAAGGCACAAATTCGAGAACCCCACCCTTAAGCCTCAGTCTACATGCGGAATCCACCGGTTTAGGTTTATGTTATTATATATACATACATATATACATACCCATGCATATATATATATATACACACCTATACTAGCATATATGTATGTGTATATATACACACATATGTCCGCATCCCTGTAGCCTGAGGGTTTGGGCTAATCCTGGCCTCCAAGACCTGAGGAAGAAGCTGCCAGCTACTAGCGCGCAGACTCCGACACAGGGCCAAGAATGGGTTTAGGGTTCGGGGTTCAGGGTTTAGGTTTTAGGGCTCAGGGTTTAGGGTTCAGGTTTCAGGGTTTAGGGTTCAGGGTTTAGGGCTCGGGGTTTAGCATGCGGGATCAAATTGGAGGCTTCCAAAATCCTATCTAGGACCCAGCTTTGAGAGTCCCTATAGCAAGGATCATTACATATTGGATCTATGCTGGGGCTCCCTGTTAGGCATGCTGGGTCTCAGTATTGCGCTTCTTCAGCACTGTCACTTGTGACGCATGCGTGGCTCGAACCGAGATTCTACGTTTAGCTCCTAAGTCTGCAAAGGGTTCGAAGGACGTCAGACCCGGTCAGTGTTGAAGATGAATTTCAATTCTCTTTGTCTATACTTAAGGGGTTTAGGGTTTAGGGTTTAGCAAAGTGCAGAAAGGAATACAACAGATGGATTTTCAACAATATTCTCATAGAATGAACCAGTAGAGCGCAGCGTGGGTTTCTATCAAGTACTCTTGACCGAGTCTCGTCGATAGACTTGCCCATCCCTAGTGCCTGTCTATGCAGTCTGACACTTCGGCTCTATCCGCCATCTAGACCTAGGGTTGATAGTTTAGGTTTTAGGGTTTAGGGTTCAGGTTCCAGGGTGTAGGGTTTAGACCTACCCTAGAGATCCAAATAGCTCAAAGGTGGAATTATTTATGGACTTTGGGCCTTACTTATAGACTGGGTACTGCCCGCACTCATTAACGGTCGGATGATACGTATAACATCATTACAAAGAGCTCTTAATATGACTCATAGACTGTTAGTGGTTGGGGGGAGGACAGAATTTCTAGACATGGATCCCATAACTTGCGGCCGGAGATCAAACCTGCCACATCCCCGCCAAGGCGGTACTCTCCTTCTGATTATCACTATCACCTCACTTTTGCTATTACTACTATGAGTATCAGTATTCTTGATAATAGAACTTATTCTGTCTAGTTGCGATTGTTATTGGTTACAAGTCTTAAGGATACTTCTAGTGTTCCAAAAGATGGTACACATTACCAATTGCTATCACTAGTGCACATTTCCAAGTACTCTTGCTATGGCCCCCTACACGAAAGCAGTCGAGCCACACATGGGAAAAAACGGCGAAGTCACACCTAGACGGAAAATAGCGCCGTTTTGGGGGTCCTTTTGCTCAAGACTACAGTACTTGGGGGTGCGTACCCTAAACCCTAAACAATTTTGGAAATCCGCATAGGAGTAAATGGAACCATATATGGCATGAACCTCCAATTAGCCTTGACTACGCCCTGCACTGCACTCGAAGATTTCAGCCCAAAGCATCCGACTCGAATGGCCGAGGCCCTGAACTCTAAAACGCAAAGCCCCAACTTAACCCCAAAAAATTGGTCAAACGATGGCTTTAGAAACCAACAAATCGACGAGACAATTATCATACATATTTTGGGCGTCCAGGTAGGGCTGATATAGGGGAAACCCTTAACCCAAAGCCCGAAAACCCCCAACCTACTTGAACCCTACACCCTAAACCCTAACCCCTAAGCTCTACACCCACAGCCCTGGAAAGCCCAACCTACTTAACTAGGACTCCCTTCGTGCGCGTCGCCGTGGCCATGCAGGCACAGCGAACGGAAAGCTGCGATGAGGCTGCCGTCCAAAGCACTCCCTCAGGAAGTCCAAGCACCCAAATAGTAAGATCCCTTTAAGGGTTTTTGGGGGATACATAGGGACTATATAGGGGTATATAGGACCCCAAAAGTGTTTTAGGGCCCCAAAACTATAATGTTGATTAATGGTAGTTGGGACCTAAAACCCGATTATTGGGGTCCTTGGACCCTTAGGGAACTACCTGGACCTTATATATCCTCCCGTTTTGTGTTTGTTCTACATTTTCATGGTGGTTTAAACCCTAAACCTCACTTGGAGGGTCAAGGGGACTTAGTAAGTAGGTTAATGATTAGGATAATTAGGGTTACTATATGGGTTATAGGGGTTATTAACCTACTTACTAAGTCCCCCTGACCCTCCAAGCAAAACGCTTGCAAGAGGGACTGCCCTAGATGCTTCCGCTTCAGGCGGAGAACCCACGATGGGAGGCGACACCCTTCGTGTTTGAGGCGGCTTCGTTTAGGGTCCCAAAGGGTCCATGTGGCTATATAGTATATGCTTAGAGCCCGAAGGGGTTCCCAAAAGAATCTTTAGGGCCCAAGTATATACTATATTCCTACATGGACCCTTTGGGGTCCTGGGTCAGTACAAACATGCTGAGCGTCTGAGCCGATGTAGAAGTTTGAAAAGCTGCTATCCTGGGTTGCTGTTTAGGAATTTAGGGGTTAGGATTTAGGGTAAGGAATTCTGATGTTTACTATATACCCATATCATGGCTAGCTTGACGTAAGCTCCTTTGCAGCAACCCAGCCCCGTGCATGCAGCCACCCAACATTCGGGCCAACTTCGATCACCGTACGTGGCTGGTGCTAGCAGTTGGTCATTCATTTTTAATACAGCCAATCTAGTGCTGGTGGAATGCTTGGCGGCTTTCGAAAGGTGAAGTTTGTAATTCACAACCAAGTACAGTTAGTTGGTCAAGTAGCATCCTAGCAAAACACTGCACCCTAAGCCCCGTATGTACCTTACTGGTTTTTAGTTGGGAATAAGGGAACATAATCCGAATCCCTATAGTATATATACATGTCATCCCTATATACTATATTCCCTTTTTCCCATTGAGAACCAGTAAGTTATAGGTCTAGGGGAATGACATAGTTCCTTCACTTGAATGGGTGGCTAAGGGAGGCGATTGAAGGCCTGTGGCTTCAACGAAGGGGGGGTGATACAAAGAGCTTTTTAGGGTTTCTTGATTTAGGGTTCAGGGTCAACCCTAAACCCTAAGCCCAAGAGTTTAGAGTACAGTGTGTTAGGGCCCTGATGGCTAGAGGCATGGATTGTAGGAGCCGCGCATCCCTGAAGCTTCTGGAGCCTCCGCTATCATGGTTTAACGTAGCAACCCAAAATCTTTGACCTCTGACCTCTCTGAATCCAAAACCCTAAGCCCTAATGCGCTCCTAGCATCCGTATGGCAAGTGCGCACATGAAGGGGTCATACCTCTTAGGTCCGTGAAGTGTTTTTTTGGGATATGTTGGGTAGGACAGAGGGCATGGGGCTTGCGTTCTTTGAGGCCTTGTGTTTTTCAAGATGGGTGCGTCTCAGAGACTTGTAAGGAGAAGCCAGCAGTCCCAAAGAAGCAAGCCCTGAGCCCTGAACCCCAGCATTTCGGTGGGAGTATGTGCAGGTGCAACAAGCCGACCCTAAGTATCCCGCAACCCCCTCTAGAACCTGTCTAGCTACCCCAGTAGTACTCTTTTTCCCTGTGATTTTGGGGTCTCCTTATTCAAGCTGAACACTAGAAAAGCGGGTACCGTTATTAGCAAGAGATTGCTCGGGAACCCAGCTGTTTAAGAGGTTTAGGGTTTAGGATTTACGGTTTAGGGTTTATGTTTAGCATTTAGTTTTTAGGGTCTAGGGTTCCTAAAACCTAAATCCTAAACTCTAAACCCATAGGCCTAAACCCTACCCCCTTATCAATGGCGGGCACTCTCGTAGGTTGGCTCCGTGAGCGTCGACCTGCTTTGCGAAGTAAAAACCTCCGATGTAACTGGAGATGAGACCATAGGCCGGCTTGGGGTTTTCAGTTTAGGATTTGGGGTTTGGGGTTTGGGGTTTCGGGTTAGGGGTTTAGGGGTTTAGGGTTTAAGGGTTTAGGGTTTAGGAGTGTAGGGGTTGAGGGTTTAGGTTTTAGGGCTTTTTCTACGGGAATGGAAAGAAAATGGAACTGATGTGTTATGTAGGGTTCTTCCGGCTCATGGGTGCGCTGTAGGGCAAGGAGCAGGGATTGGGCAACAGGGTTCGGGGTCGGGGTTTAGGGTTTAGTAGGGACTGGAAAAGAACATGGAAACTGCCATATTACTCAGGTTTCTTAGTTGGAAATGGAAAGAACATTCAAACAGATGCGTTTTAAAGCTTTGAATCAAGGTTGGAAATTTGGGCCCCTAACATTCGCCCCCTAGCCCATGTACTGTGATTCTAGGGACCCTAATTAAGGGCACATGTATGGTAACTGGCAGGATCCCTGGGTAATGTACTCATACTAGGTGTCCACTGGCCCATGGTTTTGTTCTTAGAGCGCAGGGTATATCAGATTTAGGGTTTAGGTTTTAGGGATGGGCTAAGGAAAGCGGAGAACCAAATGGAAAAGAGCATGGACAATGAAGCGGAAGCTTTGCTTTTACAAAGGATGGGACAGAACATGGCATGACTCTATTAAACCCTCAACCCGATCCCTTAGTCTTAACCCTTAACCCTTAGCCCTAACTCTTAACCCTAAACCTTAGACTTACTTTGTACGGGCTTAGGACTTAATGCTTGTTGTCTAGGGTTTCTAGGTCATACCGAGCGGAAACAACATGGAGACTGACATATGAGGGATGATAAAAAACCCCGCAATCAGGTTTTAAAGGGAGCCCGTCCTTAAATGCAAAACCTTGTAAAACGATAAGAGTAAAAAAAAACGATAACGGCGATGTCCATCATGGTTTGGTTCACGTTGGTCCTGTGCATCCATGCCTATGCTGTACACGCAGCATTTGGCTTGCGATTTCTGTCTTTCACAATGGCCGCGCCAGCGAACCCACCGCTAGCCTGCAGGGTAGGGATTTGCCATGGAACCATGTGCAGCCCCACCTTCAATGTTCGATGGCAAAAGTGGGTCACCTCCTGTGAACCTAGACTTGAAAAAGCGTACTTGTCAAGTGATTTCGCTCCGAGCCGAAAGGCTTTTTCAAATGCAATCGTAGAATAAGGACAACCATGGAATGACGACAAAAGGGGTGGTTCGGCCGTCGCATCATGTGGCCGTGTAGTCGCTTGCCTGGAGAATTGGAGATGTGACGCAGCGCATCGTGCTCCCTGAATCACGAGTGGCGAGGACATGTAAACTTTGATCAACTAAGTGATGAATCCTTATCGGCGTGGACATTCACAAGTTGCCTCTCCAAACACTGCAAGGCGTTGACAAAGAAGGAGGGGCATTCTGAGGGCTGTTGAAGCCGGAGGGTTGGGTTGGGGTTGAGGGCTTGGGGTTTAAAGTTTTTGCCTGGGCCAGGCAGCTAGAACCCTATAGAAGTAAAGTTCAACCCTGAAACTCTTAACCTTAAACCCTAAGAGAACCCAGCCCAAACTTGTGACACCTTGTCACAACTAAGGTGCTGCAACCTTTGGGGGTGGGCGGAGAAACCCCTTGGCGTGGAGACGGCTTTCGAGGGTAAGGGTGGGTTGTAAGGGGGATAGCTGGGGTTACCACATGGTTTATGGGCTTTATAAGTACCTACTAAGTCCCCTTAGCCATCTAAATGGGGTGTAGTGCTTGAGGGTTTGGGGTTGGACGTCGGTTTATGGCTTTAAAGTTAAGTTTTGAACCCCCTCCCTTGCAGACGCAAAATTGTAATCTTGAGACCATGGGGTTCTAGTATGAGCCCTTAGCCCTTGATCTTTATATACCTACTTTATACTTTATATGTAGCTTCACGTGCCGCTAGAATCCCCCGAAAACGCTTCAAATCCTATTTTGCAGGCCCATGTACCTAACTTGAGAAAAGAGCTGCGCTGTCTGGCCCATAATTATGTTNNTTTTTTTTTTTTTTTTTTCGAAGTTAGGCTGCCTTTTCAGGGTGATGTATTGCTCGGGCTCGCTGCTCTAGCACATGTCGTGGAAATGCTTATGGACAGGATCAGGTGGGCCCTGTTCAACAAGACGGCGGTGGTAAGTCTTCCGAGGACCCTTCCAGTGTTTTAAAGAAGTGAAAACATCAAACTTGGCGGCTGAAAGGATCCCACTCTGGCGCCTACCATTGCTGATTCGTGCGCTGCGCAAGCAGCTAGCAAGGATCCGACGGTGCCGCAGCAAGCATACTCCTAACATGTGGTAGCGCGCAGGAGCTTGCGGACCCCACGTGCGGAGATGATGGATGCGCTGAGGCCCTTCCTGTGTGCGCGTAATATGAGAGATTGTCTACTCCCCATGACCTCCCGGCAGGTGAAGACGCCCTCAAAGCATGAGCGCGAAGAGGTGGCTAGTGGCTAGCCTCAGGAACCGGCAGTATTGGTGTCATCCATGCTGGTAGGTGCTTGGTCCGGTGTTTGGTGAAGATGCCGAATGCGGTGATGGGGAGGCGCGTCTCAGCAGGATCTGGAAGTTGTGGCAAACATGACCTTGTGGCAGGTACAGACCCCTGCGAAGCGTGCAAATGAGGACTTGGAGAGCCCAGTGAAAACAGCCTGCCCCAAAAAGCGGCGGGTGCGTGAGAAGCGCATGGAGATTCCGCCCGGCCCATCTGAGCTCAGTGAGTGGCAGATAGGTGAGATCAGGCGTTTGGTTGCTGAGGCGAAAGCAACTGCTGAGCGCGAGGAAACCCCGTGCTCAGGCAATGTCAATGGGATCAGTTATGATAAAACACCCAGCCCCACTTGCTCTATCTGTAACGTTTCCAAGCACCATGTGAAGTGGGGCGAAATGAGGACTTCGCTACGGACCGGCCGGTCAGTTCCCCGTGGCACCCAGTGCTACAGCTGCACGCACTCAGCAACGCTGTTGGGAGCGAAGTGCAGGTCACGAACGATTTTTGAACAGGTAGATGGGGCACTTGATGTTTGGAGGGTGCGAAGCGCTCTAGAGCGGAAGCGCCTTCGCCGAACTGATGAGGATAACTGCACTTGTGGAAGTTGCGTAGGCTGAAGCAGCATTAGTCTTAGTTTTGGGGGCTTTGGGGAAGACAAGCAGGAACATGTCCTGGCAATACCTATGTATTGTCAGGGGGGGAACCTGTCATGTGAAAAGCTCATGACGGGCTGCGCGTCCTGGCAGAAAGCTAAGCAGACCGCAACAGCATGACCCTGAAAATTTTGCGCCATTGCTGGGCATGCACCTACATGAATGTTGCACACGCGGCCTTGCTGGCCATGCAAGATGTGATTGATGGCTCCAGGATCTTAGCCATTTCATTCTGGCGCCTTAAATGCCAAGATGCTTGTAAAACTTGAAATCAAGAGCGAAAACCGTATAATCTGAAGTATTTATATGGAAACAATCTTGAAATCCCAGGTGTGCATATTGGAGAAATCCCCTTAATCCCATGTATTTATATGGAAAGAACCATCAAAAGCTTCATAATCTGAACGGCCTATGGGGAAGCATCCCTTCAAGTACCGCAAAAATCGTATAATCTGAAGTATTTATATGGAAACAATCTTGAAATCCCAGGTGCGCACATTGGAGGAATCCGCTTAATCCTACGTATTTATATGGAAAGAATCACCAAAACCCCAGCCATCTACATTAAAAGAGGCTTCATAATCTGAACGGCCTATGGGGAGGCATCCCTTTAAGTACCGCAAAAACCGTATAATCTGAAGTATTTATATGGAAACAATCTTGAAATCCCAGGTGTGCATATTGGAGAAATCCCCTTAATCCCATGTATTTATATGGAAAGAACCATCAAAAGCTTCATAATCTAAACGTCCTATGGGGAAGCATCCCTTTAAGTACCGCAAAAACCGTATAATCTGAAGTATTTATATGGACACAATCTTGAAATCCCAGGTGTGCACATTGGAGGAAGCCTTATAATCCCATGTATGTATAGGATTCATGATCGGATGTTTTTTCAAGCCATGATTTCAGGTTCGACGGGGGGTGACCAAAACGATAAGAAAACGATAAGCAAACGATAAGAAATACTTGAAAAAGCCTTTGGGTGTGACCCAAGCCACATTTGGCGCGAAATCCTTAGGATTTTGCTCCCATTTCCATATGGACGCTCGCAAGGCGTCTGCCTTGCAGCGTGCTGCTGTCCAAGATGTCCGGTGGGGGAGCGAAGTCTGTGCTAAAGCCCGTGCTGCTAGACCTGGCGAGGCAAAATTTGCTGTATTGACAGCTGACCAGATGAGATTCGTATTCAACATTATCAAGGGCAAGTTTTGGCGCAGCCTCTCCAAAGAAGAGAAGCAGAGCGTTGCGGCCAGCGACACCGTACCTAACTTTGCGAAGCTGCTACAGGAGAGGGGTGGAAGGGCAACCCATGGTTGTGTTGACCCTTTACATTCGTTTCAAGGGCCCCCTGCTTTCAAGTTCAAAAGCCAAACCGTTGCCCCACAGTAGTCGTGCTTGGGTAGCGCCAGAGGCACTTGACAGTGTGCCAGACGTCGGTTCGGCTGCGAGCACAAGTGCTGCTGCCGCAAGCTCGGCAGGAACTCCTAAGCGACGCGCAGAGGAGGGTCAGAGCCCGGCAACAATGCCACAGCGCAAGAAGCCAAGGCCCATATCTACAAGCGTAGGGCTCAGGGGGACGCAAATAGAAACATGGTATGCTTGGGCAGGACAGCTGATGCACCAGCTGCTGCGGAGCCCGCGACGGTGGAGCCGGCAGGACAAAAACAGAGCTTCGGCTGCATGCCTCGCGCGCCTGGTCCCAGAGTATGCCCCTAACCCTACCAAGGTCAGTGCCATCAGATGTGGCCGCTCAGAGCTCCAGCAAACGGTTGCCGAAAGTGAAGCAGAGACCTGGGTTCGGACGCAAGGACAGGGCAGCGTCCCATGTCGCGCCTTGGCTTTGACAGCTACGCAGCTTGTGCCACGTGCGCACGCTTATAGGGAGGTCCCTAGCCCCAGCCAACTGCAATCCTGCAGCAGGTGAAGCAAATGCTGCACTGGTGCAAGAATGGTGGTGAAGCAGCCGCTCTCGTGCGCAATATCGTCGCACGCCTAGATGCGACTTGGCCTGGATTGAAAGCGGACGTTTTGAAGGACGAGCCAGGCGAAGGCTTGCTGGTAAGATGCCTTGGGCAAGTCAGAGAGCAGGCCTGCCAAGAGGGCAAGCAGAGTGTGTCATTGCGCGACTTGGACAGGGCAGTGTCTATCGAAGGCACTCGTGCAAGACAGTACTTGGCAAAGAACGGGTACTCTGTGGGAAAGCTAGCTTGGCGGACATTGCGGGGAAAGCGTAGAAGAGAAGAGGACGAGGCAGCCCAAGCTCGCCGGTCAGGCGGGTGTTGAAAACTCTTAAGAAACATTGCCGCTACACTTGAATTCCTGTGCCCTAAGGCCGCCCGTCCAAAATGACGCCAGACATCCTAGCCATGACCAAGGAGGCGCTGGATGAGAACGCAAAGCCAGCCTCCATGCCAGCGCACGTGACCCGTCACGAGGACGGTTATTGTGGACCTCCTCAATCCCGAGGTGACCGTGAAAAGGTGCAGCTAGTGCCAGGGCAGTCATTGCTAGCCAAACCGGCGCAGATATACAGGGAGCACCCAGAGCTCAAGGCAGCGATCAGCTTGACGACGTTCCGGAAAGTCATGAAGGAGAAATTTTCGGAGTACCGCCAAGGACAACGCGCCACAGACGTATGCAGTCACTGTGTGACTTTTGCAGACCAGCTTGTCCCCAACTTCCATCGCGACTGGGTTAAGATCCAGTCCGAGCTGGAATCAGCATACCCTGGTTACTTCCGCAAGTTCCCACAAAAGCGGAAGTACGCGGATGCCGCAGAGGAGGCGGAGGTTGCTTTGCGTTATGTGGCCACACATCAGGAGAAGTTCAGGGAGGAGCGTGCCCGCAGCGGACAGGACCTCCTGCAGCTCTCCTCNNCTGCTGAGGCAAAGTTGCGGGGCCATCGCGCCTTGCTCCGCTCATACCTGTGGCATAAGCTGTCGGCCCGACGGCAGCACGCAGCGCTTGACAGTCTCATGACAGCCAAAGGGCTTCCAGCTAAGGACTCTCTGATAATCGCAGATTATCGGGAGAAGCTGAGACTTCCCTTCGGACCGGTAGAAACTGGCGCAATGTGGCACTGCCAACAGAAATGGGCGATAACATGTTTGGGCCTTGTCCTTCTTAGACACTCTCCGAAGTCTACAGCTTCGAACCCCTGCCTCGAGCGAGTCTATGCTATGTACCTCACTGAGGTGCGGGAACAAGTGGCAGAGACCTCAAACAAGCTGCTGGCCGAATTTCTAAAGGAGTGCAAGGTCAGCAAAGAAGGAGAGCTGCACATCTTCACAGACTGTGGTCCGCATTTCAGGGCCAGCGAGTGTCTCTATCACCACATGTATGAAGTGGCTGCAGCAAGGCGACAACGAGTCACTGTATCATTTCTAGCCGAGCAACATGGGAAAAGCATCATTGATAGCCTTTTCGGGGTTACAGGCCTGAAAGGCGGCTGGCTTGGGGATTGGGCTCGGACAAAGCCTGTCTACACCGTGTCTGACTTGGAGCGAGCTCTGAAGTGGGGAGCCGAGAGGGCCATGAAAGCAGACCCAGCAGGCCCTAAGTGGATATGTCGGGTCGTGAACCTTGGCACTCATCGCGACAAGATTGCCCACTTCGTGAAATCTGCTGAACTGAGGCTCACGAAAACGTATTGCATCACCATCAAGCCGCCAGCGAGAGGTCGGGAAAACCCGGTGCTGTATAACAGGGTGTTCACTGACAATGCCCGACTTGGCGACTCATGCAATTACACGGCGTTTCAGGAAGACCGGGGCGACGTAGAGTGGAAGATGTCGTATTTTGAAGGAGAACGAAGCTGGGATGCCCCAGCGCCGCAGCCAGGGGAGGAGACAGCCCTCTGTAGAAAATACAATCAGCAAAATGCCATCTTGCCACCTAGATCCATGAAGGCCTTGCGCACATTTGAAGAGAGGGTTGCAGCGAAGCTGCGTCGTGCCCAGAAGAGCCGTGCGCGCGAGGCGCGCAAAGCCGCTGCCCAAGGCAGCAGCAGCTCTTCTTCCTCCTCGAGCAGCAGCAGCAGTGCTTGAACACCAAAGCGTCACATCCTGTAACGGCTTACATAGCCCCACTATCGGTTTCCGAAAATTAGGGTCCCACCATATACCCCCCAATTGAATATAATCTCCTTTTTAGCCATACCCCACAGAAAAAGGGAACCTAATTTCCGGAAACTCCAACTGAGTTGCATGCTCAGGCTGAGGGTTTTGCATGTAGAGCTGCGGCAAGCCACGAACATTCAGCTTAAGCTCCACAGTGCCTGTAGAGTTCCCGAGTATTCTCCTTTGCCTCATTCTCATCCATGCGACCAATCTTCCAAAACCTTGTAAAACGATAAGAGTAAAAAAAAACGATAACAGGATTAAGGGTCATTTAAATGGGTGGGGGGTT
>CAJNIZ010043512.1:0-24353 GCA_905231905.1 Symbiodinium pilosum
TACGGGGCACCTGCAGCTCAGCAGTGTCCATAATAGCTTTTAGAAAACTTTGCTTTATTGGGGACCCCTGCACTAATCGGGATTCGAGATTATTGGGGTGTGTAGTAGCGGTTTTGCCTCGGCTTCGATCAAAGAGAGCGTACGGAATTGTACAGTGGATTTCGAGGAGATGTGGCTTTTCTGGTGGTGACTCGTGCTTGGCAGACTTCGCATTGAGATTGTATTGGGCCTGTTGAGGCGTCTTGTAGGATACATATACATGACGCCAAACCGTCAGCATTAGCAAACCTAAATGGATGCGCATAATTGCCAGTACTGAGCTGCCGAAGGTATTTCACTCTTGCTCCTCTGGATGCCGCAGCGATCACTTTAAATCATTGGCCTGACAACCACTTCGAGGCCATAATCGGGGGTTGGCCATACGTCGCCAAGGTCAAGGCTCAGATGAAGTATGATCCCTGAACCCTAAAACTAGACCCTAAAAACTAAACCCCAAAACTTACACCTTAAAACCCAAACCCTAAAACCTCGCCCCTCAAAAGAAAACCTCAAGCCTAAACCCTACCTCAAGTTGGGCCCTGAAGTTTGCAGCTGTAAGGGCCCAGTCCAGGGCTCATACGGAGGAGCTCTGAGGTTGAGGGGTCGTTGGCAAGGAATCACATGGAACAAGTGTGCCCCCAAATGAGCCATAGTCTAAACTCCTTAAAGGGGGTTATATAGGGGATTATATAGGGGACTATGATAGGGATTATTAAGGGGGATACTAGGAGTTTAGACAGTAGCTCAAATAGAAAAACTTGCTGGTTCTTAGTAGGGAATAAGGGAATGTAGTGTATGTGTGCTATTTCCTTCTTCCTTTATTCCTGAAGGGACGCTACAGAGCCACTGTAAACGGCCCCACATAGCATCCCACGTCCCTTTTGTTCTTGACAAGCGTTACCCGTTACACTGAACCCAGGTATTAGACTGATCGTTTTGAATATAAACTTCAAGTAGGAAATTGCACCCTCAATCCTAATCAAACCCTAAACCTTGAAAGCTTCCTTTGGCTGGACGACATTCCCTGTCACTCCCTGGAGCAGAGGATATGATAAAATGCTGCAGAACGTCTTCCTGAGGCTCTTGCTGCACCTGGACTGTATCTAAAGAGAACAAACTACTTCCCAATCATTATGGTAAGCCTCCCCAACCTGCAAGGCAAGTTATACAGGGGGTACATAGAGGAATGGAAACATGAAATTGAAACTGTTATAGTGCTTAGTGTTTAGGGGTTGCAATTTCCTCCGGCACCCCCCTCCTAAAAACAGATACTTCGCCATTATTCAATGGCACTATATTGGTGGTATTTATTGTCAGGGGTGGGGGAGTGGGGAGTACAAATCCAGAAGGCGCGAGTTGTTTTGGGTGATGGTATTCAGGCAGCTTAGGAAAGTCCTTTGGAAAATGAGGGAAACCCAAAACCTTGTAAAGACTGGCTAACGTTGGCTTAAGAGTTTTGCGTGTAGGCTTCAGCGGCATTGTCAAGATTACCTGTCCTGTTTTGCATAACCAACAGATGCGGGGGCCGCTTCATGACGAGCACCCTGGCGAGAAGTTTGACAACTTCTCCTGAAATTTCTTGTTATTTTGCTAGAAAAACTTTTCCGTGTTTGAAAAGCGTTCTGTGGGGCTGTTGCGCTTGTTAGATGCGCTTGTTAGATAGGAAAGAGGCAAGGTTTCGATGATTCGGCAACATGTATTTTAGAATCGTGCGTCCTGAGCTGACAGAGCTTATACTGCCGGCAATCGCGCAGCATGTAGGGATACATAATTCCACTCACATAGCTTTACGGGATTTTTTCTCAAGTTAGAGGTCTGCCTATACATCTCAAAGCTAGCCACGCCCCCATAAGACACCTGTATCTTGGGAGCTCGCATCTTACAATCCTGGACAGAGCTGTGGGACAACCCTAAACTTTACCGTACGCCTTTGATCCAACGTGGCCTGCACCACAAGATTGGAGCCCAGGAAGGAAGGCGTGAATGTTGTTTTTGCACTAAGGCGGGGGGCATTAGTTAAAGTCCGAAACTCTCAGAGTTGCAACACTTTGAGAAGGCATCATGAAATGGGTTTAGGGTTTAGGGTTTAGGGTTGAGTGGGCCAAGTCAGGTACGTCGGATCTTCGGTTGTGTTGTTCCGTTTACCTGCGTCTCCGGATGTGAGGAGCATGAAGCAGCTTTGCTGCTCTGGCAATGCTCTTTTTTTGTTTTCAGGGTTAAGGCTAAGGTTTGGGGGCGAGCAGAGACAGAGAGGGAGAATCCACTGGAAAGGGAGAAGGAAAATGGAATGGCGGTTGTAGTGGGTCCAAGGTTTAGGATACTGCTTGGGAGCAGATCCGTAGAGGAATCTTTACACAATTCCTCTGGAATAGTACCTAGATTCCGTGACCCGCAAGCACCTGTGATGTTTCGCGTGTGTTTGCCGGCTTTGGGGAGTTTCGGCATCCCTGCATATGTCGCGGGTGCGCACAGATAGGCAAGCAGGTCTGAACACTATACGTGTCATAGTACATACACTTTAAATCCTAAACCTTACCCTACCCTCATGTATATAATGCATACAACCTGTTTTGTTAGGGGAGATGTGAATTTCAGGGCGCAGGACTTGAATCCAAACGTCGATCTACACTAACAGGTCCCATAGCTTTCTCGAAGACACGTAGGGGTTGGGGGTGTATATGGGTTATATGTGGGTATACTAGGATGAGTAGGGTTCCGAGGTTACAGGGCTAAGGATTATGTAGGGGTGATATTGGGATAATTCGCCCACTAATGGAGAAACACATGGACAAGAACATGGAAAATGAAATGGCAGCTTGGGTTATAGGTTGGTGTATATGGCTTAGGGGTTCCAAAAAATAGGGCCCCCCTTTTGAAATTCGTGCAGCACGCTGATAGTATTTGGGGGTATATAGGGGGGCCCTCCTAGTCATGGAAACTACCAAGTATAAACTCCCAAACCAGCTTTGGCTTTGCGCTACCTTCATAAATTGCACACAACTCAACAGTGATGGTCCTGTGTGTTTGCCTCCCTGGTCGTGTGCAACTAGCTGCAGGAAGCGCGCTAAGAAGGTGTGGACTTTACATGAGCGTTATACACCCCATAACTCTCCATAAACTTTCTATACCTTAGGAGGACCCCCCACCCTGTAATAGTGGTATGCTAGGAATATCAGGGGACCCTAATATGATCCTTATTATCCATAATGGTCACTATTACAGGATGGGGGGTCCCCCTAATCTATACCTCATGCACCCCCTATGTAAATTTCTGCGTTGGAAGCTGCCCTCCGAGGCATGCCATGGCTCGTGCCTTTACACCTTTCATTGATTCTCGGCTTGGTGGTGTTGAGGGTTTAGGGTTTAGGGTTTAGGGTCGGCAATGTTTTGATTTGCTACTCGCTCTTTATTGGTTCACCAGGCACCCCCTGGAAGGTCTCCCTGAATTAATTGTAACCAGACCTACAAGGCTCATCCAAGGCGAGGGGAGGAGGATACTGGGGGCTGCTGGGGGACTTATAGGGTCGTTCTCAATATTATGGACCCCTTCGGGTTATAGATTATATAAAGCAGTAGTCTTCTTAAGGCCCCTTTTTTCAGGTTCCTCGCTCGTTGGGGCAAAGGTATGGGATTGCGATTTAAGTTGCACATGGAAGGTTTTTTTGGGTCGGGGCAGCTCAGAACCCTTAAGAACTTTCCTGGCTATTATGGGCTTGGGGCTTACCTGTAAACCTATAAGTACCTATAGTTTCATTTATGAGTGATACCTCTCACACAGGTGGTACCAGTTTTGTAGTTGCTTGGGATTAGTGCTAGGGTTCAGGCATTTATCGGCGAATTTATCCAACTAAGCCCAAAAGGGCGAACATGTAACGAGAGGAACCCTTCGTGGCCGAATCCTGGATTGCAGGGAAGCTGGCCGGTTTCTTCTCAGGTCACCTGCCTCAACTGTTGAGATCTGTTGAGATTTCACGTATTTGTGCTTCAATTTTTGGGCTACCTCTCGGGTTCTAGGGAGCATGTAAGGGGATTGATGGTTGCTGCAATTGACACTATTTTGGGGGTTCTGCCAAACATAGGTTCCCATTGATGGACATGACTAGGATCTGGATGTTGCGTTCGGGGCTATGTTGGCTTGTCCAAGGATGGGAAAGATGACTTGAGAACTGCATGCCCCCTAAACGCACAACCCTTGACCCCCTAAACCATAAACCCTTGACCCCCTAAACCCTTGACCCCCTAAATCCTAAGCATGCAGCGTAGGCAGCCTCATGAACTTCTCCTATGTTTCCTACTAGCAACTCCCCGCCCCTTATGAAAAGAAAACCCACCCCTCGGTCAGCCGGCCTAAAGAGCTTGAGCCTCGTTCAGGGGCATTACCCTCCTCCCCCTAATACTAAAGGCCCTCCAGCGGTCTGCGCAAGTCACAGCAGAGAGTTAAGGGTTTAGGGTTCAAAAAGAGGCTTGCAGACTCAGGGGAGTAGGGTATCTTCCGTCCACAGCACTGCTCATCCAAATTGTCTCCTGCAATCCCGGTCCCTCGAAACTCCTGGAACGTGAGTCCTATAGCATATGGAAGCGCTAGTTTCTCCTTATACCCTATCTGCTGCTAGACTGACCGAGGCGAGGCTGTGTCAAGGAAAGGGTGCCCTAGGGATCCTAAAGGGCTCGAATTGAACAGAGATCACAAGGCAGTCAGGGGCGTCCGCTTTCAGGACCACATGTTTCTTACGGGTTCTAAGTAGGGAATTAAGGAACATAACCCCTGTATTATCTCATTATTCCCTACCAAGCCCCAGTACGTTTTTTTTTCTGGAGAAGGTATCTTATTCGGGTATTCCCGAGCCTTCTTGGTTTTCTCTGCGGCGAACTTCGGCGCCCGCGTGCTGCCTAAGACCTGGAGATTGAATTTGAGAGCTGGCAGCTGGGTCCTTCTTTGAACAGGTGGCTTCGGGTTTGGGAGCTTGTGGTCTAAGGGCTTGAGTCTTTTTGGCTTGGGGCTGAGGGTTTGGGGCTGATAGACCTTTCTTAAAGCAAAGGCTAAGCCCTAAACCCCCATTTACTGAAGACTCCAAGAGATTATCTACCTACTTAAGGGGGACTAACCCATTCTAGTAGTTTCCATTTTCCTTTCCATTATCCCTATAGAGCCCCTCCTTCACTGTGCTTGCAGCCAAGGTGACCCCTACATGCAGCTTGGCCCTGTACAAGTTAGGTCGGCCTTCGGGATATTTGGTAGTTTCACTGAATATTGAGACCCCAATATAGACCCGCAACTACTAGGATCCTGATTATGGAGACCCCCCCAAAAAATGGACCCCCTAATTTTGGGAAACCTCATTTAGATATGTCTGCCCTTATTGGTTTCATAAAGACTCTATACCTTGTCAAGGGGCCCTAAAGGCCAACCAAGAAAAGGGTATTGGTGGTTCAGGGTTTTGGGCATAAGGTTTGGGGTGTAGGGGTGTTTACGGCTTGGGGTGTCATGGCTTAAGGTTTCGAGCGAAGCTGTAGGAACTGGGGGCTTGGGTTGTGGGTGGGCGATGCGGAGGGCTTCGGGTGGCATTCCTTGTTCCTTCACTTGCCCAGTATATGGCATGCTAGCTCATGGGGGCTGCCAGGACAGAACGGACCTCAAAAGACAGGAGCATCAGGGATTGCTAAGGCTCACCAATTGGCTTCGGAAGCATGAAGCCACGCTTAAGCATTCTCAGCAGTTTAATTGCTTAAAGCGTAGCTTCCAAGGTTGAAGCTGAAAGATTGCTCGAAGCGTGGAAGGTAACATGGAAGATCCTGCCCTTGCATGCATCTTCGCTGCCAGCTATTCACCCTGCAAACTCGAAATGCTATACCCTGACAACTCTTGGGTGGTCTGGCTCTAGGCCCTAGAGTGACAGTCAGGCATTGACCGGACAGAAGCGACAAAGAGCAGTAGTTTCCACTTTCTTTTCCATTGTGCCAGTACTTACTTACTAAATTCCCCTTAGCCCTTTTAACCATAGACAAGAAGGTATTTTCATCTTCTTTTCCGGTGCCAAACTCCCATTCCCCCGAACCATCCAAAGTGCAAGCCTTCAAAAGGCGAAGGTAAATGGGCCCTGATTCTAGGGTAGACGGGATGAAAAACCAGATTAAACATCCACTAAGGTTCCTTGAGAGCCTTGGAAAGTTTAGAGCCAAACCTCAAACCATCAAACCCCAATTGGAGCCCAGCATCAAAATTGAGGGTTTAGGCCGAAACCCTAAGCCACGCCTTCCTAGTAGGTTTAGGGTTCAGGGCCTCTAAACTCTAAACCCTGAAAAAAGCCCAAACCATACCCAGGATGATCCTTCTGGATGACAATGGCGATGGCATTCTTACGGCCGACGAGGCGATCTCTGATCGACTCGTCTAAGGTGAAGGGTTTATGGTTTTAGGGTGCAGGGGTGCTCATGTCCCCTTAAGGTTTGTAAATTTGTAGTTGCAGTATAGTCCGAAGGATTTAAAAATGTATGTTGTTCTATAGGTCTCAGGGGATCAACGGTGTAAGGGTTGGGTGTTTAGGGCTTAAGGGTTTCACAGGAATAGGGCATGATTAATCGTTGCTCCCTTCTGTAGCCAAATACCCCCACCCCCTTTTGTCAGTTTGGAGTACAGGACACCAAGTACTTGGAGTAGAAGTATCATTGTACAACGTCCTCTTGAATCTGTGGAAGTCCGACAGGGAGACTTTCTCGACCCGGGCATTAGGACCTTTAAGACCCCGCCAAAAACCTGAAACAGCACCCCCGCAACCCGACCCTGAACCTTAAACCCTCGACCTACTGTAGCCTCAAGGTCTTCGCTTTTGTCTTTCACGTCAGCCGACATATCCTGCAAGCCGCTATTACGTCCATCACAGGCTGCTCTGCTGTGTGTGGGGGATTCATTAGGGTTTAGGGTTTAGGGTTTAGGGTTTATCGCAAAACGGGCTTTATAGCAGAGATCGCGGACGCAGGGACCAAGGGTGGGTTGAGATTTCGAAGGTACCGAAAGCTTCTAGTTCCTGCTGTTGGAGAGAGAGCTTGTGCAGAGCGTATGGCTCAGTCTCCAGTGGTCTTCAAGTCAAGGCCTGGCGTTTTGAGGTCTCTTTTGAGCCCTCACGTGCACAAGGATAGCTGTGCTTAGCTGTGCCTGCGCAATGGGAGTCGCCAGAACTCCTTTGTAATTTGTGAGACAACCATCCCTGTAGTTTCCATTTTCTTTTCCATTATCCCTATATAACCCCAATATACCCTATATAACCCCTATATAATCCCTATAATCCCTGTAGTTTCCATTTTCTTTTCCATTATCCCTATATAACCACAATGTTCTTGATTCAGGACCAGGGCAGGCCCTAAGCCCGTTTAAGACCAGCCACCCTCGTCTGCAGGCTGTTGGACATTATTTGTCCTTCTTCTCGAGGTTGGGTTCCGCAACATGACTTGAAAAGCCCGATGGCTAGATGGGCACAAGCTTTTATGATCACTACTATTGTTATTGTTAAAGGCAATATATCTCCTCTAGTAATATTGTTACGGTTATTGTATCATCATTTCTTATATTATCATGTTTATTGAAATCCTTCCTGGGTCATCTGAATCTCCAAAGCCTACATATGCAACTTCAGACTCCGTCGGCCACCAGGCATTAACAAGGAACGCCCACACTTCCGGACGAGGTGCAACCTTAGCAGGGTTGCTGTTAAGGAACTTCGATTAAGCTACCATAAGGGGTACTCAGAGTAATTTCTATGGTTTCCCGATATAGTCACTTAAACTAAGTTCCTTAACAGCAACCCAGTTAGGGCCCAGCAGCATGCCGAGGCTATCAGCTGCTAAAGCTGAAGCGGGCACCGACGTGACTTATTCTCCTGTCCTTAGCAATCTTTTTTTTGGATGCCTTTGTTTGGTTAACTTTGGAACGAAGCCACTGGTTGTTGCCATAGATTGTCCGCATGCTCCCAAACGCTGTGCCCGAATCTGAATTCATCCGTCTAAGTACTTTCGAGACTATGAGTAACAAGAAACGTTGGGGATTTGGTGCAAGCCGGGCATTGTAGCAGGGAAGGCAGTTACTTGCGGTTATTCTGAAGCTGTTGACTAGCTTAGGCTCAGTTGTGTAATGCGGCGATTTCAAACCGTGCTAGAATGTCATTATTCTGCACGCACAGAGAACCAGTGATATCAAGCCTAAAGTAAAACCAGTCCTACAACCCCCGCACTATACAATGGCCCCATATCCGGCAGAGCCCACAGCAGGCCTCCCAAAGACATTTTCAACATCTGTCGCAAGCTGTCAATGCCTTCAAGAATCATTTTCAGATTCCAGGTTCAGAGTTTAGGGTTTAAGGCGTGTTGTGGGCAACGTGATGCTACAACCTACGGAGTGACATAGGGGTCCCTCTTTTAGTTTAGTATAGTCCTCAGTATATTCCCTACTACTTAAGTTATGTATGAAATATTGACTGTAGCTAATATGAAAGTCCGTCATGAGCTCAGCATACTGTAGGACCATAACTCTCAGTTATAAGGTACTGAGGGTCATGCCGGATTTGTATAGTCAACCTATGGCACATCTATTGCCTGTATACCTGTAACAAAAACGTTGCAGCTAAGGGTCGCGGTCCCAGCAGTGGCTTCCTGTTCTTTTTGGCCCCTGCGATTCTGGAGTCGGACGCTTGTCCTGGGCGTGCTTGTTCCGGCTTGGGGATTATGAAGCTTAAAGCTTTTAATTTAGGGATGATGAAGCTCAAAGCCTTTAAGTTAGGCATTACGAGGCCTGAAGCCGTTAAGCTAAATCTAATTATGAGGTTTGAGGATTATATGGTCTATAGGGTTTCATAGCTTGGGATCTTTTCGAGGACTTTTCTGGGTGTGCCTCAATTATTCAAACTATTGCAGTCCATCCTCGCTTTATCGCCGAGAAAACAGTTCTGAGTCATGAGGATCCAGGTGTAGGACGGCCTCACACAATTCTAGGGATTCCATGCATTCTTGTCAAACCCTACACTCTTAGCCTTGTGGGTCTACTGGTTGATGGAAACCCCTTAAACCCTAATCCCTACACCCTAAACTCCAAACCCCCTTAAACCCTAAACCCTAAACCCCAGCCGAAGGGGTCTAAAGAAGAAGCCCTTCATCAGGTGAGCTCACTGAGCCTGCGACATGGCAGTGCCAAAGCACTCCATCATGCGAGCTGTAGCCTAAACTCCTAGTAATTATCCCCTTTAAGTAATAACCCGAATCATAGGAACCCTATAAAATGCCTATATAACCCCCTGAAGGACTACGGCTAATGTGAGCTCCTTTGGTGGTTGAAATTGCCCACTGACTGTCCAGGATGATGTACGCCATGCAGAACCCTCGCGAGGCGCTCATGTTGGAAAGTGGGTTTAGGGTTTAGGGTTTAGGGCTGGCTTGGATCTCTGCCAAAGTGGCCTAAGGCATTGCCAGTTCCCCTTTGCTGTAGTCTTTAGTCACGTGAGCAAAGGACGCCAAGACTGGTGCCTCCACATGCCCCACATGTTCCGATTTCCAGATATACTGCACGAGAAAGACTGCAGCTCAAACATTAGCCTCGCTCTAGGCCCCTACGTTACTCATGTCTTTGTGCACAGATGTTTCCATCACAACCTTTGCTGAGGTTCTCAGCAAGCGTCCTCTTCGCAGTACAGTATGTTGCTATGGTGAGAGATGAAAGCGTCTAAGTCACTCCTGCTACTACGACTAAACCCTTGCCAGGGACTGCTGCTGCCGCTGACTCTGCTGACTGCTGCTACTACTGCTACTGCTGCGGCTGCCGTGACTGTTGAAAGGCGAAGTTGCGCCTGCTCGCCAGACGAGTGCTGCTAGTGAGCCGCATCACAGATGTCGTCATCGTGGCTTTGCCTCCGACTTTGCGGCTTTCAGGTATGAGCGTTCACAGCGATTATTGGGGGGTTCTGCTTCGCATGTCCCAAAGCAAGCTCCACAAGTGAAATGCTGTAAATCCCAAGTGCGGTAGCATAGTTCACCCCCCCAAACTATCGGAGAATCGGAGAACCCCAATGTGAGTGTTTCCAAAAGTCAGTTGTCCTTCACAAATTCAGGGTTATGCTGTTTTGGCGTCTGTACTGGGGACCCTGGCCCATGGAAAGCACTGTATAACGTGCTTTGCAAAAAAAGATGGCCTTTGTATGGTTAGTCGGATTCAAACCCTAAACCCTAATAACCCTAAACCCTTTTCCATGGTATGGATACACCAAGGTGCTTTGCCTCATCATTTGGCCCTGGATGGAGCTTTTGGGATTGCGGCCGAAAGTTCTCCTGGCTTTCGGAGGCCGCGGTGACCGGCAACCGTGCTATGGCAAAGTAGGTCCCAAAGGGATCTGAAAATTAGATCCCCTAGAACCATATGGGAAATTATATGAGGATTATATAGGGGTTATAATGGGTGTATATAGGGGATCATATTTTTAGATCCTTTTAGGGGGTCTGGGTAGATAAATCCTCAACCTAGGTACCCCAGTAGTACCCTTTTGCCCTTTTTGTTTGGGGGTCTCCTTCTTAAATTTGAACAGTAGGAAAAACGGTACCCTTATTATCAATGGGTTGCTGATAAATCCTCAACCCAAAATCCTAAACCTTGCCGTGAGCATGTTGAATTCCTAAACCCACAGCCCTGCAGCCTTCATTTTCGACATCCCAGACCTGGAAATGGAAACTTCTCAGGATTCTGGGCTACTTGTGAAGGTCAGCTATCACAGAGTTTTTCCAAACTGTGCCTTCTGGACCTAAAACAGCTTTTTGGGGTCCCATTTAAGGATAACATAAGGGGCCCTCTTGAGAAACTCCACGACCTTAAATTAACCATTGAAGACTTACGGGTCCTCTTAGCAGGAGTAAGGGTATATGTAGTATATAGGGTTTATGTATAATTTTTCCTATTCGGAAACATTAAGAAGAGGGATCCAGGTCGCTGAGACTGTAGCCCTGAGAAGGCTTATATACGCCTCCAAGCCCCAAGGCCATAATGAGGCTTTAGGGTTTTGGGTTTTGGGGTTCAGAGTTTTAGGGTTTAAGGTTTTGGGGTTTGGAGCAAGGTTTTAGGCCTATGGCCGGAAACGTTGACATTCAAAGTTTGAACGCGCTGACCCCAAATATTTCAAATACCGTGAGGTTGCCACACTCAACTTCTAACGCAGGTTTCCAAAAATGGGAATGGAGTTCGGTACGAAAAGCGCTATAGCATGTTGCGTTCAACATTGGCCCCCCAACTGCTGTCCTTGAAGGGGCTTGATTTGCGGGCGCTTATGACTCCCAGTACCTCTCGTGGCAAGCGTCCCTGTAAGTGGGGATGACGTAGCCTAAGCTCAACTTTCTCAAAAGAACTTTCACTCTAAACTCCAAACCCAAAACATCTAACCCTTAAACCCCTGAACCCTGATCCCGAAATGGTTCGCTGCAGAGGCGTAGGCGGTCTTGCAGTCGGACTGGCGGCCAGAAATTTGGTCGGGAACCTCATCGCAGGTGCCTCGGTTTATGCCTTTAGGGTCTATGGATTAGGGGCTGGGGCCCAGACCCCTGGAAATGGATCCCACTGGTCCTATTTTCTGGAGTCAACCAGGGTCTGGGTGCATGGTCCAAGGACTTTCGAAAGTTCGCAGGACTGAGCCTCAATGTGTAGTAGCCACTTGCACTCCGAAGATGCTTGGGGCTTAGTTCAGAGTTTATGTGGGACCCCTGCCGTACCCTCTCCCAAACAAGCGGTAGCTTTTGTAGGGTGTCTTTTTGGATCTCAGCTTTGTTCTGGAGAGTATCACTCTGCGCAGTGAGGAAAGAACACAGCATTCTACGTGCAGAACCCTTCCAAGCAATGGCCGGACCTAAGCCCTAGACCCTATGACTTTTGTAGAATCCTCAGGCCAACCCTGTTGTTATCCCCCTTATATCTGTGGACCCCCAGGCCAGGATATCCAAGAGTTCTCCTTCCCACGTCTATATATACATGTGTTCAGATATGTATTACATGTAGATTTACGTAGATACATACATACATACATACATACATACATATATCCGGGTTCTAAATGATACTCAAGTTCTTGGACGCCAGAAAGGTGATCACCCAAAATCCGAGCCCTGAAGCCCAGAGGTTCCTTGATACATCTGAACCGTCCCTTTGTGGAAGGCCAGGGTTCATCCCAGCGTCTGTTTTCGGGGTTCGGTTAGTTGATAGTATCTTTGTGAGGAGGGTTTTGCTGTACTTTGGTTGAACAGGGCTTAGAGTGTTTTGAAGGTGGTGGGGCGGGATTCAGAACCTTTTCGGGCTAAGGCGTTCAGCGTTCAGCCGGTAGTGGGGTCTCAAGGTAACCTTGTGAAAAGCTGCTTAGAAGGAAGGCCCCTTCCACGTGAAGCCTCTTGAAGCATGTCTGGGGCTCCTGTGAACTGTGGAGATGTTTTTCACAAGCTGTGTAGGGCGCATCCCTTCAGGTTGTTTAGAGGGTCTAGGGTTTAGGGTTTAGGGTAGCGACGTTGTCTACCGGTTATATTGGGGTTATATAGGGATAATGGAAAAGGACGATTGAAACTACTACATTATGATGGGGATTCTAATGAAGTGCATATTGGGGTTATAGTAGGGAATTAGGGAAAAGAACCCTTTATAATTTGTAACCCCGATATACTATATTTCCTTATTCACTACTATTCCCCAGTAAGTTGTTGAAGTCTTTCCTGTGCAAAGCTTTGGTGTAGCGCGACCTTACGCACCTAGATTCCCAGGGCCAGCATCTGGGGATACATGAGCTATAGTCTAAGTTCCTTAAAGGGGATTATATAGCAGATCATATAGGGGGCTACTACGGGATTATTAATTAAGGGGGACACTAGGAGTTTAGACTATGGCTCATATGCACGATGATCATTTGGACGAACGCTAGCTAGGCTTCCCACCGTTTGAGTTAAAGCTTGAACCCCAGTAGTTCCGAAGCGTGCATCTAAGTTTCCCAGGTAATTCTTTATCCCGTACTACCAACCCTAGACCATGTAGCTTGAATCCCAGAAAGGCTATGTGGTCGAAGCCCTGGCCTCCCAAAGCAAGCTAGATAGGCGACGAAATCCGACTTGGGAAAGACAAGATGGTTGGCATGGTCGAGGAGATCGGCCCCATCAATACACATCTGAACAGTCTTTGAGTTTAACCTTAAGTATATTGTGGTTTATATGGGGATAATGGAAAATAAAATGGAAACTACTATAATGGGGTTGTATAATATGACTTATATAGGGTTGAGTTTAACCTTACGGGTGGGGAGAAGGAAAGGGAGGTGGAGGGCTGCGTTTGAGATTCAGCGCTCATGACTACCTGGACGACCCTCCTTCTACCCTCTACTCCTTGGGACTTAGCTTGGACCTTAGACCCTTCACCCTTTGGGACTCCCTTATATTCCTATTATAGGTAATTAAGGGTTAACCCTTAGTAGGGGTCCTAAGTGCCACGTAGTCTATATACCGTAAATTGGGACCATCTACCCAAATCTGAAGGGTACAAGGAGGGTCCCGGTACTTAAGGGTGTGGGACCGGTGTGGGAGAGAAGTAGAGACTTTGTGCATTGCCTAGCCCGAGCTTGACAGGAGGAAGTTTGGGGTTCAAACGGAAAGCACAGGGCTTCAGTGCCTGCCACAAAACATCATAGTAACAAGAATATTCATGAACAAATAGTAATTAAAGTTGTAGTTCTGCAACGGTTGAGGTCACAAAAATCACGAACAATCTTATTGCCCATAGGGCGGGCTTTACGGTTGCAGTCCCTGCTGGGCGTCCTGCGTGTACGCATGGTGACTTGCTTCCGCCCAGATTTTCCACCTGGGCCGGCATCTTTGTGGTTCCTAGTATAGCGTTGGTCCTTGTAGTACGTAGCTTCCAGCTGTGGACCCTAAACTTGGGACCCTAACCCTGCGAATCCCCCCCCCCCCAACTCGATACCTCGCCATGCTGTATGGCCATGCAAAGAGCAAAGCCTACTAGGTTGGGAGCTGTAGAAGGAAGCTCAGAGCCCACAAATCCCCTCCCCCAAATATTCCCCGCCTCAATATTTGATGGTGCTATGTTAGGTGGTTTTTTTAGGTGGGGTGTGAGGTTTCATAATTACGGGGAGGTGGTAATCTAAACCCAGGCTTGGACGGCATGTTGGTCCACATCCCCAATCAGAATCTGCTGAATGACTACGTAGTCAACAAGACCATGAACCTGGACTGCTAGGGTTTAGGGTTTAGGGAGCATTTAGCATGCAGGGTGTCTGAAGCTAGAGTGCTGCAGGGAATCTAGTCGTAATATGGTAGGGAGTACAACAAGTAATCCCCGTCTCCCTGTAGGGATCCGACAGTCCCAGTTGCGGTGTCACTAGGGTGAGGAGTTCAAGCTTCGCAGATGAAAGGTCAGGGATTTTCTAGATCTGCTCAGCGTTTCAAGCGTGCGAGATTTTGCGAGTCGACATTCGCTCTAGACTCTAGACTTGCAAATCCAGCGGGCAGTGGCCAACCAAGCCCTGCACCCAATTTCTTTGAACCGCAGACCCTGTGGCCCACAAGCAAAATGTCATGCCATAGCGTCCCATTCGCATCATTCTGCCGGCGCCCTTTCTTTATTTAGGACCTTAAGTCCCTAACTCCTACACCATTGTAAAGCCCTAGACCCTCCAGCAGTCACCTGACTGCTCGAGCTCAGGGAACAGAATGGGGCCACCACTACAACCCCCGCCATACCTCAGAGTTCTCATCTAGCAACACCTGAGACTGTAAACTGTCTGCACCTGTATATAGGAGTTTCTCCGAGGTACCGGGCTAGAATCCCTGATAATAGGAACCACCTACTCCCTTACCCTGTCTAAGGGCCCCTTCACCTCAAATCCTCAGCGCCGCATGCGCGAGAGCTCGGCAGGCGAATCTATTTTTGGAATTGCCTAAACCCTAAACCCTAGACCCGAGTGAAGCGTCCGCCAAAGGCTGCCTGCCAAAGTATAAGACCTTCTGCACCCGCAAAGACCCTCCAAGTAGTTCCTATAGTCTCTACATGAGATATTACATTTCCTACCATTCCTATACGATCCTTATTTGGTCTACCAACAACTTCTCTTCAGGGTTCCACTTTCCTTCCGGGGCAATTGAAACTAATGTGGAAGCCGAAACAGGCACCAATAGACCCTACCGCCTAGGCTTTAGGGTTAGGGCCCTAGGGACTATGTAGGGATTGTGGGGATGTATAAGGACATTTGAAGAACAACGCAGAATCCAATGGAAGAATGAGGGTACTTGCCCATATTACGGTCCCATGTTTCTTGTATACTTATCATTATAGTGCAGCATAAGGTACCCCCCAAATAGACTTCGAACGAATATTGGTAGTTGTTTGCGCCCCTAGAATACAGAGCTCCACAGGTCCCTCGCAAAGCTCAGTTGGGAGGCAAAAATGCTATTCTGACATGCCCCTAAGCGGGTGAATCCTTATGTGCTTCCGAAACCTGCAAAATCCTGAGCCTAAGATCCCCAAACCCTGAAACCCTACCCGTACACCAAGGAAGGACTTCAGGATCATTCGGGAGCTGGTTCGCGTCACAGCTTCAGACATGCGGAAACTTCCCGAGTTGGCGGCTCGTAATGTTGAGGGCGATGTGGGAGTTTGCGTAGGGATTTAGGGTTTGGGTTCCTGGCTCAAAAAGGGTCGAAGACTGTAAACCCAGCACCCTGAAACCAACGCCTCACCATGGTCTGCCGATAAATGACTGTAAAATCACAAAGCACAGGAGCTAAATAAATAGACTTGGACATCTCTGGAAGAGTCCTAGCAGTCCTGGCATCCCATACGCCTTACCTACAGAAGTCAGCGGGTTCCTGGCATTGATCCAAGGTGGAGAGCATGCAGAGCATGCTTTTGGCGCATGAAGACTTGCTTCAGGAGGAGGAGGTGGATCTCTGCTAAAGAGTGTCGAGTAGCTTTTGGCTCTAGATCTCAGACTCTCGGGTGTAACGTGTGAGGGGCCTAAGTTAGGCTTTGGGATCTCAGCAGTTTTAGAATTTGGGACGCAAGGGTCAGGGAATATCTCACCTGAAGATCTCTTCTTAGGTGGCATCTTTGGATTCATTACTTTGACAAAGTAGTACAATCGGCAAAACAGCAGCAGGTTTGCAAGGTTTGAAGCTGCTGCTCTTGATTTCGGGTTTAGGGTTTATGCTGGTGTTTCACAGCTAGGGTCAATTTTTGTTGTTCAGGGAGGGCAGGGGCAGGGGCCAAGGACTATGACAGTGGAAAGTCAGCGCCTGGCAGAGATTGCAGCCGACAGTTTGTAGACCCTTGCCCTTTAAAACCGATGAGCAACCACATACTGTTGATAGCGTAGCTAGATGACGTTGGCCAAGGTTCCCAAGGTCATGGGGGGTGTCTCTCAAGTTCCCTAACCTGTCCACAGCAGTCTGCTCGGCAAGTGTTTGCATAGTTCTGAGGTGACAAGTACAGCTCCAAAAGCTGCATTGAAGATTCAAGCCCTGCCCAAGCAGCCCAGCCTGCCCCGTCAAACGTCCAGTCATATTGGGCCTTGGTAGCGCGCAAAGGGGCATTCTCATATCAAAGTCCTCACAGTTGCCTGCAAGTTGTCGGCATCCTTGCGCACAGATCGATAAGGATTCCCACTGTGGTGAGCGTCCCTGTCAGTTCCTCATACCTCGCCCATCGGATCCCAACAACCTGCCTAGTCCCTGGCCCCCACGCCTAAGCTCTAGTGCTAAACCCAAATCCATGAACCCCCATTCATCCCTCAACCCGGCATATAAGCCCTGAGCTCTACATAATTCCTATAGCCCTATATACCCCTTTATACCTCTATGCAAACCCTATATATCCCCATAACCTCTTTGATCATGAGTTCTCCATAATGCCTGCCCAAACCCAGCTTCTCCATTATTGGGGTAAATATCCCTTCACCTTAAGCCGGAAGCCCACATGAGTAGTATTTTGTTTGGGGATACTATGGTACCCAATATAGAGTAAGATTATATCCTCCTTTTGGAGTATAGTATTTTATATAAGGAATATAATCTTACTAATATCTCCATGAGCCAAAGAAGTGCAGGTGAAAAGGCTCAAGGCTCTGAGGGGAGGCTGCATTAAGGTCTACCCGCTGCTTGGATGCGACTCTGAGGGACCTTTAGGGCTGAGTGTTTAGGGTTTAGGGTCAGGGGATAGTGGGGTAGATAGGGATTAAATAGGGTTATACCGGGTTTTGTTTGTAGGGTTCTTAGGGGAAAGGACAAGAACATGGAAACCATTAAGTTTTTGGGTCAAGAGTTTTTGGGCTTTGGGGTGAAGTTTAATTTAAGAGCCTGGGGTTTGGATTGAGGGTTTGGTCCCGGGTTTAGAGCTTTGTGGAGTTCAGGGTTTCGCCTTTGTCTGGGGGAGGGCTCATACTCTTCCCTGTCGCAGTTGCGACTCCAATTATGCAAAGTAACAAGGTCAGGGTTGCCGTCCAGTGCGAGGATTACAAAGCAAGGGACAAAGAACCCTAAGTGCATCCTGTTTCTTGCGACTGCAGTTTTTTGGGGAACAGTGCTGGGCATTTTTCTGCTCGCAACGTCGGTCTCCTAGGGCTAGGCAGAAGTCAGGCCTTTCTGTGGCTTCGACGGCTTCGATGACATCGGCGCAAAGAGCTTTGGTGCTAATTCGGTTCGCAAGCGCTGGTAGGGGTTTTGCGAGGTTTTCACTCAGATCATGTGTGGCTTATAAGGCGCAGGATTGTTTTCCTTTGTGCATCTTTTTCCATTGCCCCATAATTGTGAGTTAACATAAGGTGCCTGTCCAAAAACACGCAGGTGGGTCTTAACAGCTTCCATCAGGGTGTTGGAAACCTATTATCCTTTTCCATGCGATATTCCGGATCCCAGCAGAAGGGCAGCAACTTGCACCGATAGACAGCGAACTGGCGCCTACTGGTAGGTTGCTTTCAAGGAACTTGAACAAAGCTACCTCAGTACAGATATGTGCTAGAGAATGTGGTTATAACATAGTGGCCACCATCCTCTTAATCATATCCCCTCTCCGGAATAGTCAATGTTCAATCGTCAATATTTGCACTAGTAGATGGTATTATTAGGGAACTGGGTAGGCCCCTGGGATATTTAATATTTTCCCTAATGGCTTTAATAGGGGACCCTATATATTAATATTTTTCAAATGGTTGTAGGGGCCAACCCAGGGAAGGGGATCAACTTAGCTAAAGTGCCTTCACAGCGCAGGCAGACGAAAGGATCCCGGCATGCGGGTGTTGCGTCCTTCAGGATAGGGCATTGAAGGCAGACTGGCCGAAGAGAAGTCTGAACCCATCATTCCTAAATCTCAGCCCGAAACCCTAAACCCTAAACCCTATCCATTCTTATAGGTTTTAAAAATATTTTAAGGCTGACTATGGCATGTCCTCCGTTACCCAGGCCCCCTAAAGGATCCAACAACAACAAAGGAATTCTAAATAATCCCCTAGTTTCCCCCGTGCAGTAATGGGTTCATTTTGGAGGGTTCCTTTTTTGGATCCTTTAGGGGGTCTCGGATCAACTGGAGCATTCCCTAAACCCAAAACCCTAAACCCTAAACCCCCATTGACACAACCCAAACAGTGATCTGCAATTCAGGATCGCCATCCGCGCGTATGCGCGGGGAAACTTGTCCTCCGTTGCGTTTGTGCGGCTGAAGCTCGTCAAGTCCTGTAGCTGATGTCCTGTTTGGTTGGGTTTAGGGATTTAGGGTTTAGGGTTTAGGGATTTAGGGTTTAGGGTTTAGGGTTTAGGGATTTAGGGTTTAGGGTTTAAGGGTTTAGGGTTTAGGGTTTTGGTTGCGTTGAGATGTCTCAGGTTTACGGACGGTTTTCTTCGAAGTTCATAGTGGAGGCTCAGCACATGTTGGAAAGTAACTTGCAAAGGGTTCTTATAGTAAATGTTTCAGATGCCCGTTTGAGATACCAAGAAAGCCCAAGGTATTCGAAAGCGATAGTCGGCAGGGATGATTACAGCACAGACTTCTCCTAGGAAAACCCAACGTACGCAAACAGCTTTCTAAACCCCAGCTTCCATATCATTTTCCATGTTTTTCCATTTGATTCTCCATTATCCCCGTATAACCCCAATATCAGCCCTAATATTCCCAAGCCTTTTAAACTGACCTAGCCCCCAAATAGTAGCTTCCATTTTATTTTCCATTATCCCTACAAAACCCCTATATTTGTAGAGTGACTTTGGGGAGTTGAAGCGTATAGGACGCTCCAAGCCTAAACTTATAAAGGGGATTATCAACTCGGCTGCTTGGAAAAAAACCAACTATCCCACACAAGTGCTGTAAAGCGGGTCTAGGCAGATGACAGACGCTCAACCTCAAATACATGTATTGCTATTTCCATTATTATAATCTTGACTATTCTTATTCCTACGACGATCTTTACCACTACTGTCAGTATTATGCCCATTACTGTGCCCTCTGCCTCCTCCCCCCCAAATGAGCAGAGATCAAAACCCTCTAGTGGGGAACCCTTTAGCAAGTGGCAGTAAGGAGCGTGCCGTAAGCAACCGTGTGGGTTTCGTAAGCTACTGTAAGCAAATTCCTTACCGTTAAAGAAACCGGATAAGAGTTTCGATCCCCGCTCAAATGTCAACGTACTAACCACCGTCGAGGTTCAACGCCAGGTGATGGAGGAGAAATCCTTTGACACCTAAACATCGAACCCCTGAAACCTGATAGGGTTTAGGGTTATCAGGGTGTAGGGTTATAAGGGTTTAGGATTGTTAGGATTTAGGGGTATTAATTCGGGTGTAGGTTGGAGGGTTATTAGGGTTTTGGGTTACTAGGGTTTTATCCCTAAACCCCTAAATTGTTTCATGTCTTTGCCTGTCTGGGAGCCCAGGAAGAGCCAAGTTCTCTTAGATATCACCGAATGCACCAGAGCTGGATTCAAGTTAGTGTGTTTAAGGAAGTTAAATTAAGTTGCCATAATACCAACCCAATAATGGAATATCAAATGGACAAGGAAAGGGAGATGAAATGGAAATTGTGGTTACGTAGGGGCTATGTAAGGAATTACATTAAGTTACGATTAAGCCGGTATATAGTAAATAATGGGGTTTCCCTTATTATGCGAACTTCGCTTAAGTTCCTTATCAGCAACCCAGGTTAGGCTCCCAGTAGAACCCTAAACCCTAAACCGATCTTGCAATTGTGCGAGCAGAAAGTTTTGGGCTCAGTCAGCCGCGTGCATTGAGGCTATACAAAGATGCTGTTTGTGTGAACAGAAGTGCGGTTTTAGGCCTTTTTGATGTGTGACCTATAGGGGCTGTAAATCAACACGCCCTAAACACTAAACCAGGCCAAAGTTGGCGATCTTAAGCTCGACACCCTGAGGCTTTGATGTAGACAGGGCCACATACCCGGATGTATGTGGCACCAGCTGGGCACAGCTAACTGGCTCAGTATGAGGCTAGACCAGACCTGTGGTATACATGTTCATTTTTCTGTTGTTCAAGTTTATCCGCTTAGGCCTTACAGGCGTTAGGCAGTAGGGGTTCTACATTAGAGTGTAGAAACGTGCGTGACTTGGCAGTACTATCCCTGTTCAGTCCTGATATAACCATAGCATTACATGCTCCAAAGCTCGATTCTTAGTATTTCGGCTCCTACATTACAACTTCTATAAGCCCCTATGTAGGCCAGACTCCATTCCACTTCCATGTTCTTTTCAATTTATGATTCCTGAATATTCTTGATCTTCAGGCTGCTACAAGACTGGAACCATCTGAGCTATAGCTTAAACTCTTAGTATCCCCCTTAATACTCCCGATAATACTCCCATATATAATGCCCTATATAACCCACTTTAAGGAGTTTAGACTATAGCTTATCTAGTTTCTGTGTGCTGAAATCAAGGCATCCTTGACCACGGCGCCAAGGTGGCTTTCCTAAGTCCGACCGAGACCGCCGCAGCATCAAAGTATGCTGCTAGCTCCGTTACGGCAATGGACGGGTCCAAAATGCAATGCCCTACACTTCACCTAAAGCCCCCAACCAAGCCCATTTTACTGGTGCCAGGTATTCTTGCACTCGTAATCCTAAACCTTAACCCCCTGGTGCTTAGGAGGGAATGGGGGAATGGATTATAGGGACTAGTATTCATCCCTAAACCCTAGACCCATTATAGGGACTACTATAGTGGTGCATTCCCCCATTTCCCTCCTAAGCGGCCAGGGAGTTAAGCCCTAAATCCTAAACCAAGAACCCCAAAACCCTGAAACCCATCACTGTGGAAGCCCAGACCATTCCGGGGCCTCCCTGCGGCATTTTTCAGATGTTATACGATTACTATAGTATATTATACTATAGTATATTATACTATGTTATAGTGTGTTATAGTATACTATAGTAGATCAAAACTATGTAGTAGTACATCATAGTATATTAGTGGCTCAGTGGGCTTATGGGGTTCGTTTCCATCTTGGTGCAACTACGTATCAAGGATCTCCTTCACCACTTGTGGGTTCTAACACGCTGGAATGTTTGGTTGAAGGGGGTCCAAGGTGAGGAAAGATGTCCTTCCACTCTCGGATTGCACCTTATGCTTTCCGACAAGGGGTCCTGGCTTTGACAACTCCATGATTTGTTGCTCACCATAGTGGCCATATAATCCTGAGACCAATGACCACAAACATGTGTACTAGGGCTTCAGGAAGGGCAGAGGAGCACGTGTCCCGTCATTCTGCTGATAGCAGCAGGCTGTTAGCTGAAGCAACGCTTTGGATCCTTTGGCATGTCCGTGTATATTGCTACTGATGAATTCTTTTCACATTGCTCGTTTTACAAGACGGTGAGAATATAGGTTTATCCGAGTAGATCGTCTCTAACTTACATATTCTTGATGACAGCTCTTTCTGACATGTACTTGGGTCAGGGAGGCTTAGGAAGTAAGCTAAGAATAGGGCGGAATAGGGATAACTGGGCTTAGTATATGGACGATAGGGGCTATAAGTATACAGTATACTTGCTAAGTCCCCCTGACCGTCCAAGTACGTAGTGCAATCCCATAGGTTCGTGGCATCATCCTCTGTCATTGAAAATCATCTGTCCCAGGTGATGCCCTACCATATCCGCATAGGGATACCAACACATGCTAATTTTTCCTTAAGTAGGAATGTAGCCCCAACAATATCATAGCGCGTACTACTGGGGCTCGCAAGAACGTACCCGTAATTCCGGGAAACCCTAAACCCCAATATAACCCCTGTATGATGCCTATATAACCATGCATAACCCTATACATCCCCCTATATTCCCTTCAAAAGGACCCTCAATCCTGTTACCGGCCACTTTAGCCATACACTCGCCAGGCTAATCCACTGAAGGGTTTAGGGTCCAGGGTTTAGGTCAGCTCGTATGATAATTTGCCTTGAGACAGTCCTGAATTTGGGGTCTCCACAAATTATGGGATATTTGTCTGGGGGTCCTCACAATGAGGTCTAGAATTTTGGGGTTCTATATTGGGGTCCTCCTATTTAGGGAAACTACCATGTATTCAGCAGCTGCAAGGCTCTGAGTTTCATATGTAGAGTTCAGGATATAGATGTCACTCTCATACTATGAGGAGCGTGGTCTTTGGCGCATGGGCTACGAAAAGGACTTTCAGACAAAGACTGGTTTTTGGTTTTCTTCAATTCAATGGTTGATCATTGAAGCAAAGCTCTATTCAACACCGAAGATGGTAGTGGACTAGAGCAGTAACAGAGCAGGGGTTCTCAGCCAGACAGTTGGACAAGATGACGCTGAACCCTAAATCCCAGGCTCGGCATGCTGGATTTTACCCGGTTTTCATTCCGGCTCAAATGTGGGTGTGCACTTGTAGCTGTGCAAAGGCTCCCCTGCCATGACCAGCCCGGGCATGCCAGAGATCATCCTGCAGTACTGTTGTTATCGTCATCGTCGCGTTTATGAGATTATCGTTGATCAGCATGGCTGTGGGAAACGTTCGTAGTTTCACTTAATTCCTCCGTAGCAGAGGACTAAAATCTGAATTGCAGGCAGGGAAACCACCGTGAAGATTTTTGCCTTGCAGATATGCGTCGAGCATGGAGCTGAGATCCAACCCAAAACAACCCAGCAGCTCACATATCAGCTTTTTAATCGGGCTTTCCGTACGAAGGAGGCCTCCAATATAGACCCGGACGTATTCGACTCCTTGTAGAGGGGTTTCCCAAGACGGCTCCCAAGTATTGGTAGCCGCAAGTTTACACGTAGAGTGTAGCTCCTAGGTTAATCTTTGCCATGGCTCTTCCACGGCTGCTATTGGCATGTCTGGCTGCGCTGGCATGTGGCCATCAAGTTGCCCTTCCAGTGTTCAGCTGTGTGCCTCTGAGGATGAGCTTGTCTAATGTGGCCCCATTTGGAACCCTAAACCCTAAACCCTAAACCCTATTTTGGGTACCCCAAAAAGGATAGAAGTTTTGATACCTCCTTTTTCCTTGATGACCTCTTGAACAAAGAGGTGCGTTTCCCATATTCCCGCGGCCTTTATGAGGACCACATTCACAAGCTATTAGGTTTATATTGGGGTTATATGGGGATCATGGCAAAGAAAATGGAAGCTACTATTTAGGGTTTAGGGTTATAGTCCCCCTTAAGTCGATAGAATATTAAAGTCAACCATCAACAGGTCCCTGCAAAGGCTGCTGCCCTTTCAAAAAACAGGCGCTTGTGTGGGGTTTCATGCTTTGCAGCCTCGGGGTGTCCAGCCACTCCTGGATCTAGCGGGTGGGGGCGAGAAATTAGCCTGTCAACGGCTAAACCCTAAACCCTATTAACCCGAAAGACTATAAGGTAATTTCCCAAAATAGGGGGGACCCCAATATGGACCCCAATATACTATTATCCTTATTATAGGGACCCCCCAATTTGGGGAAATCCTAATCCCTATAATCCCCTATAGAAACCCAGCTTCCATTTCATTTTCCATTTTCTTTTCCATTTGATTCTCCATTATAGGGGGATAATCCCCTAAACCCTAAACCCTAATTTGGGGAAATCCCATATCATTGAACAGTTTCATCCAGGTGCAGCCATAGCTAGCTTTGCTGTGCAATCAAACCGGTGGTTTCAACAGCCGTGCCTGGGGATCTTCCGAGTTGAGGATATGGGTTTAGGGTTTTAGGGTTTAGGGTTTAGGGTTTAGGGTTAAAAGAGGATATGGGTTTAGGGTTTTAGGGTTTAGGGTTTAGGGTTTAGGGTTAAAAGAGGATATGGGTTTAGGGTTTTAGGGTTT
>CAJNIZ010043512.1:24453-34580 GCA_905231905.1 Symbiodinium pilosum
GGTTTAGGGTTTAGGGTCTTGTACCCAGACTCCGAAAAGATCCAACACACGGGACCTCCCCCCCCAAAAAAGGTTTAGGGTTTAGGGTGATCCTATTACTACATTGGTGGAGTTAGGGGGATTCTTCGGCTTGGGCGAAGATCCTGGGCAGACATGTGTGGACATATAAACCTGCAGGGCTCCATCGCCGAAGTCTCATCAGTGTAGTTAAACTATTGCCATCAATATGAAATTAGTCTGGTTATTTCGCCCACCATTTCTAATGTCATAATGTCATGAATTCTATTACTCTTACACTATGTGTAGCTTTTGACTCCCAGGTGCACTTCCCAGTGAGCGGAGCCTTTAGGTCGTGTGCCATGGGAGAAACAGCGATTTCACTTCCAGCTTTCCGACATTTGACGCCATCCGCAAGGGAATGCTTATGGTGAGACTCTGTGGAGAATGCCCAAAACAAAAACATTCTATCAATGCCTGAAAGCTCACAACTGCCTGTCTGAGAAAGAATTCCCTGCCTGCAAAGTACTGATGGAAGCTACAACAAAATCATCCTTTCGTCAGTCAGGTCCCTGAACTTTATAAGCTAGAGTCTAAACTGCTTAAAGGGAGTTATGTAAGGTATTCTAAGGGTTATTCAGGGGGATACTGCGGGAGGAGTTTAGACTATTGCCCATATGGAGCTTGAATCCCCACCTGCAATCTTGAATCACTAGACCCTGAACTCTGAGCCCCGAATCAAGCAAGTGCTTATTGGTGCTCTGAGGGGGGGTGAAAGAGCCGATCCTCATAAATAACCTTGTAGAATCCCTATATATACCCCATGTGGTACCTACATTCAATCCTCCACTCCCCAACTAAAGCACCAGTAAGACTACC
Source organism: Symbiodinium pilosum (assembly GCA_905231905.1). Taxonomy (NCBI): domain Eukaryota; class Dinophyceae; order Suessiales; family Symbiodiniaceae; genus Symbiodinium; species Symbiodinium pilosum. The sequence goes on from CAJNIZ010043512.1 coordinate 25,330, forward strand.
TTGCACAAAGGTGCAGCATACACCCTGCAGCCTTGATCTCAGCGGGCTGAACGCAACTTGCATGAAAGGGTTTCAGGGTTTAGGGGCTTATAGGGATTTAGGGTTTTGGGGTTTAGGTCTCAGGGGTTTATAGGGATTTAGGGTTTAGGGTTTAGGGCTTAGGGTTTAGGGGTTGTGGGGCTTAGGGCTTAGGGTTTATAACGATTTAGGGGTTGGGGCTGTATGAGCTTTTGCCTCCAGAGGAGACCTCTCATCTCTTCCAAGACCCTCAACAGGATCCAAAAAATGGAATCCCTCGCAATCCCCTAGTTTCCCCCATGTGGTAATGAGTTCAGTTTGTATTGGGGGGGGCATTTGTTTGGATCCTTTAAGGGTTCTGGGTTACTGACTGTGCAAACCTCTCTCCGAGCATTAACAGCCCCCCCAACTTGCCTGCTACTGGACACCCTCAGTAGTTTCAATTGGCCTTACTTGCTGGGGGTTAGTAGGGAAAAAGGAATATATTATATGGGTATCAGATTCCCTTGTTCCCGATTAATTTACCCCCAGTAAGCTTAAGTTGGGCTCTGTTACATGCTGTTGAAGGCCACGAGGAGATGGTAGCTTCAGGTTTGTGAGCCTCTTGGGTTCCTGGTGATAAGGATTGTAGTACTTGGTGGGTCTATCTTGAAGCCCCTTAACTTGGGAAATTAACATATACAGGAAAAGCCGAGATATTTATGAGCTTCAGCCCTTTTCATACCCCAGGCAGTGAATCAGGGTATGGTTGGCCCACCAGCCCCCGCTCGAATTATTCAGGTTCCTGTGCTGCACTTGCTGACGAGGTCACAGATGGAGATCACGTGGTCTTTGATGACTTCGAGGAGGGTTGAGTTGCACGTCCCTTGAGCATCCAACGCTGCACCTGTTTCAGGTACGTCCTCGGGAATAAATCCCTAATACTACCCCTAGTATAACACCAATATACTATCGTAGTTTCCATTTTCTTTTCCATTATCCCAAGAATATCCCAATATTGCCCCAACAGGACAAACCATCTAAGACTGCCTGGGTTCCTTGATATTCCACTTTGAAGTAGTCCTTCAAGGTGCTCTAATTGGGTCCCCTAGCAACCTTTGTTGCCCTGCAGCTCAAACACACCCTGGAGCTCGCAAGGCGTTCAACTCTTCGAGCCCCAAAGACATCTGAGAAATGTCACCTGGGGTTATGTAGGGTTGTATTGGGGTTATATAGGGATAATGGAAAAGAAAATGGAAGCTACTGTTTAGGCTTTAGGCTGGTTTTGGGTTTAGGGTTTAGGGCTATAGGTTTCCCTTTCCGGGAGTCTATACCTTGGGTACTGCCCCCCTCACTAACAGTTGGATAATAACTATAATACGGTTATATATACCCCTTAATAGGACCCCTCATATAAACTGTTACTGGGAGGGGGCAGTACCCAATCTATACCATAACGAGGACTGGAGTTTTCCAGTGTTTTGGCTTGTGTCAGGGAATCCCACTTCTTGGCACTTCCGTTGTCCTTCCAACATGGTTTAGGGTTTAGGGTTTGGGGTTTAGCGTTTAGGGTTTAGGGCCTGATATTCCCTAATATATGATGCATCCCCATAAAGAGGGCTGGATTCGACCACCGCGCTCCGTATACATGTCTACCTGCCTGCATGCCTACTTACGTACCGGCTTACATACATACATACATACATACATACATACATACATAGATACATACATACATACATACATACATACATGCATATATGCATATATGAAATATGTGTTTACATACACATCTACCACAACATGATATGTATGTATGCATGCATATCTGCATGCGCAAGCCGCCACGTCTGGGATTTCCGTATATCTAGCCTTTTTCCACAGGACGGCTCATGCCCCAGATGTCTGTCAACAGATCTGGGCATCTGTACCCAGGCTAAAAACACTTTAGTGTTCAGGGTTTAGGGTTTAGGGTTTAGGGTTAAGTTAAGGGGTCATTTTTGTTGGTTTGTATAGAGAACTTTGTTCTTTTCTTCTCTGGGTCTTGGAGAAGCGAAGCAATGCAGCAATGGCGAAGCAGGCATCAAACATGGTCTTACAAGAGAATCGTGGTTTCTCAGGAAATATTCCACGCGTGATGCCAACTCATTGTGGGCCTTGGGGAGTAATGATTGGAAGGTGATATGTGGTTGAGCAGGCTCATACTCATCAGACCATTCCAACATAAGATTTCACAGCTAAAAAGACCGGGCCTTCTGTAATTGACCTATGCCTGAAATGGCCTGATGTAACCCCTGCAAGCCTACACAGCCAACGCCCCAAACCCTACACCCTAATAACCCTATTCGATAAAGCCTAAAAAACCCCAACCCTAGACAAACATGTTGCATCCCACCAGCCATCAGCCATAACCAATACAGAGAACCCAGACTTGCCAGACCCCCACCGAGAGTCAACACAAGCTGTACCTGACCCTCAAAAGTACTTAGAATGATAGTTTTTTGGCCCATCTTTGGGGTTCTGGGCCATGAGTTTACCTACTTTAGGGTCCTGGTGGTTGCACCTAAAGTGCCCCTCACATGTTCCTTATTTATAACTATCAGTTTGGGGGGCAGAGCCCAATTGAGAACAGTGGGATGAAGTTCGTCGGGGTGATTGTGTCCTTGTTTTGCGAAGTCTGTGCTTGTTTAGGGTTTGGGGTTTGGGGCAAGCCTTTCTGGCTGCATGTTATTCAAGGTTCAATATCTTTGTTGGGTTCGTCTTGCCACCCCATGCCAGAATGTTGCGTATTTTCTCTTGACAGGACACGTACCTAAATCATTTCCATCGCCAGGTTCATGCAGACAGGCCTCCAGGTTTTGGTCAGGTTGCTGCAGCAGCTTCAGGGATTAAGAGAAAGAAGCAAGACAGAGATAGAGCCAAAGAGAGAGAGAGAGAGAGACAGGGAGGTGGGACAGCCCTAAACCCTAAACCCCTAAATGTCGTCAGGTCCTTTTCTCAGGATGAGTTCAGGCATCAGTGCCGCCGTGTTTTGCGAGGACTGTTGCTTGTTTCTTTGTTGTACCATTCGGCAAGCCGGGTTACACAGACTGCAGCTCATGACGCTCTTTACACTTTGCCTTTACATTCGCCAAAATCACTTCCAAACTCCTCTCATGAACAAGCATTATTCCTACACCACTCTACCGAATCTAAGATTTCGGAAGCAAGACCTCGTCTCCATAACGCACCCTTATTTCCTGAGCAACCTCATGTTAGCCCCCTTTTGCGATAAGTCTGCTATCTTGTATGCAAAGCTAGATGCTATACGAAATCCCCCACAGCAGAAGACTGCGACAGAACCTGCTGCGAAAAGGTCCTGGCAAGGATTCTCCCCTTAGATCTGAAAGGGCTGAAACCACAGTACGTCAAAAGTAAGCTTCGGAATTTTGTCAACTCGAAGTCTCTATACCAAATCCAAAACCCTAATTTAGGGTTTAGGGTTTAGGGTTGCAAGTTCGAAGCTCTCAGCATCATACCCTGAAGTCTCAGCAGCCTTCCATCCGCCAGCCTGACCCCACAGGCCCATGTGGCATAGTATAGGGTGTTAGGGTTTAGGGTATGCCAATCGTAGTACGTACGGTATCTAGTGTCCCGGGCATCAAAAAGGGTCCTAATTCTGGAAGCCGCTCCTGTAGAAACCAAAAGCTTCGTATATGAGTACTATTTCATTTGGGCCATAATCTAAAGTCCTTAAAGCGGTTATAATAGGGATTATGTAGGGGACTATTATAGGGGTTATTAAGCGGGATACTGGGAGTTTAGACTATGGCTCATTTGGGGGTACTCTAGTAGCCCCAAATGCAGAGTAAGACTATGTCCTCCTAAGGTTGTTTCATGAGAATGTAGGCTTGCTTTTATTTAGAAAAACCACCAGAAAACACAGCAAACAGTTTGTCTTGGTTGAAGGATGGTACGCACTCTTTGCGCTGGTCCTGCGGACAGGAAGGCCTATCGTGCTTCTATCTTTAGATGGTAGGTTGTCAAGATTATGGTCCTCTTTTTGAGTAAATGACATGGGCCCTATCATGCCGGGAACCCAACAAAGGTGCCATAAGTTGAAGCCTCGCCAGAATCGATCCTGACGCCGGTGCGGGGGGTTTATTATTGTCGAGTGGGGTTGGTTAGACACACAAAGCTTTCCATCATATATTAGGTTGGGCCCCCGCCCACTAATAGTGACCGCCAGAGGAAATGGTAATTATATTAGGGTCCTCATATTTTCCTAGTCTACCACTATTAGTGGGTGGGGGCCCAACCCAAATCATATAGTGGTACTTTATTGTACATATTTATTATTGGAGGGTAGGGGCTCATCATAGGGGAGTCCATTTTCCCACTCGCCCTCTAGCTGTGCGATGCAGGTTTTGACACCCTAACGCGGAACCCAACCTTGAAGGCAAATCCTCAACACCTAGGCCCTTAAATTTGAAACCCTAATGACTCGTGACTAGTAAACCCCCTCCCCTTAATAGGGGTTATAGTAGGGATCCAAAGGCCTAATATTAAAGCTGTTGGAAGAGGGGGTTCATCTTAATCATGGGCCTACATTAAAGCCCCAACCTTGACTCCAATCAAAATCCGAATTCATCAACAGAGTCTCCTATCGGACCTGCGCTCTCATGTCCGGTGTAGGGGTTTGAGAAGAGAGAAAGTGAGGAACTTCTGAAGCCCTGCACTTCCTGCATGAAGAAAAGCCCATGACGTGGTTGATGCAACATTCTGCATGGCCCCTACATCCCTGAGCTTTTTGAATCATGGCGCCGTAGCATAGTCCAGCAGGCGTGTTGCAATAAGCAGAAAATTTGGAACCCACTGGTGCAGGCAGAGGGGAACGCTTGTTGTGCCCACCCAACCACACCATGTGCGCAGGCAACTCGGATGAAATTCTGTCCCCTTAAGATAAAACACCCACCTGCTTGCTATTTGCTCCCATGAAAGCACCTGAATGCTTTGGCGTGGATGTTCAAGGTTATAGGCGTGTTTGATGTTAGGGGGAGGTTGTTGCTAATGTTGAGCTTTGGACTGGGGCTTTCGGGATGTTGTCAGCATGAGTTCACAATCAGGAACTTGCAGTTCATTGCTAGTGTCGTCAGGAAGCACGCGTCATCTGAAGCATGTTGCATCCAAAATATTCGTAATCACCTAAAACCTTTCAGCAATACCTCTTCCATATCTCCTCCCAGGACCATGGGTTCTAGAGCTTTAAGGCTGCCCTTTTCATGGCTCGCAACGACTCCAAGCACAGCCCTCAACCACAAATCAATTGTCCAAGAAGAGCACTTAACGTCAGAGATTGAAAAACCTGTAAGTATGGCACCTCTTTCTACCCAACAAATCGAGCCCCTGCACCTTGCACCCTCACTTCAATCACTCGTTCCGCAACAGCTTGCTTTCTGTATGTTTTATCCTCCTGGTTTTGTCCGCCGCCTGTACAAGTGGCTGCTTGCAACGAGACGCAGAAATGTTTGCTACATCGTGAGGAACAATGCGTTTGAGCTTTGGTTCGATTGCCATTATCGTGAGTTATGGATTCCATTTTTGCTAAGTCATGCTAGAAGCATGACTACAAGTACCATGATCATTTTTACTACTATTATTACTGCTGCGAATGTTGTTGCTATTATAGGGCTCTCAGCACTCAAGGGGCTTGCTGTTGGGATTCTTGGTGCGTGTAGCTCTCTCTGTGGGATTGGCAGCAATTTGCTGCACTGCGACTCGAGGAGCTCCAATCTGTGGCTGTTTGAAATTTAGGGTCCCTCTTATGGGGGGCTTCCGAAAATTAGGGGTACCATGAGGGTCCCATGATAGCAAGGATTAGTACATTGGGGTTTAGATTAGGGTCCTTCGATTTATGGTAATTTCCTTGTGTACCTCAAATACCATCATCCTTACCATAGGGACCTCCAAAGAGGGGCCCCTTAATTCATGTTCGTGATAGTCTATACTCCTTAAAGGGGTTATTTATGGGTTTAGATTTGGTAGTATTCCGGGGGATAAAAGGGGGATGCTAGGAGAATAGGCCCCAAACCCTAAACCCCAAAACCCTGAACCCAAGGGCTGAAGAAGGGTGATACTAGGAGTTTAGACTATGGCTCATCTGTTTGCACCGAGCTTGGCTGCAAGCTATCCTACCAGGGTATGCTAAAGCTCAGAACTGCTTCTACGTGGATTTTGTGAGTTTACTTCCTGGGGGTTAGTATGGAGTAAGAGAAGATACTCTATCTATCTGTAATATACATATACAGACACATATTATATATATACATATTGACTTTTACTCCGCACTAGCCCCCAGTAGGTGTATGTTCTTCCGAGTCTTGGGCCTATCCGTTCTCTCCAAACACACAGAACTTACAGAAACCAAGGTCTGCAGGGCTTTCCCATAATTATCAGTCCTGTGTAGGGGCTCCACAAGTAAAGGGATCGTAGAAATCTTGATGGTGTAGAGGGGCTCCACCTTTGAGAAATAGCCCGGTGACTCCTTGTGGGCAAGGACGGACCTGTGGCGGTGGTAAGGATCATTGCTGCATGGCGCAGCCCAGATGCGATTAAATCAGGGTAGTTCGTCGCACAGCAGTAGCATACTACAGGCCATGTAGGTATACACAATATATCACAATCAAGGCCATGTATTCGTCACGTAGACTCCCAGCATCCCCTTTAAGAAGCCCTATAATACTCCCCTATATAGCCCCCTAAACCCTAAACCCCGAACTCTCTAGTACTAATGACAGCTATAATACACCTCGATATAATCTCCTATATAACCCACTTAGGCTTCTTCCATTTTGAAACAATACTTTCGTTTCGGTTTAGCCGAGGCTAGGCACTTCTTTTGTTTAGGATTTAGGGTTAGGGTTTAGGGTTCAGAGTTTAGGGTATACGGTTTAGGGCTCAGATTTTAGGGTTCAAGATTTTGGTAGCTCTGCCTCGTAGAGTCATAGAGCTTGTCGAAAATGAGGCCCACATATGCCGGATTTCAGGGGGCAGTAGCCCTTGACAGTGGTTTTTTTGGGGGGGTCCATGATTGTTTTGGCGAGCACTTGGCGGTTGATCTACGGGTCCTTTGTGTAAGTCTCTAAGGCAACATGTCATGAATGTAGGAAAACATGCTGTATAATGGCTAGTTGGGACCAGGAACTTTGATCAACTATCACATATCTCATTGCCTTTGCTCACAGTCAGCTGGGTGCTTGCTGTTCGAGGGGCAAACAGACAGAACCAGGCGACAAAGTAGTGGTCCCTCGAAAGCATTATTCTAAAGGAACATGTGCAGAATTCTCATTCTACCCTACAAGATTCAATTTTGAAGCTCGAGAAGGCCCTAAAAGGATGACACGCTTAAAACCACGACGTATACGCCGTTTCATGTTTTTGGGAGCAACGTAAATTGCCCAAAGGTTCTTGGACCTGATTGGTACTCAGATGGGGTCATCCTGCATGATCGGTTTGGGATTTGAGGGTGTTTTTCCTTTGGGTTCAGGTGTTCCTACGCCTTGAATGCTAAAATGAAACTTGCGGCTCTGACTCGGAGTCGATTCTGTGGCTTGCATGCAGCCGCTACCTGAGTGAGGTCTTCATAATCAAGATGCTAGCAATGCTTGGCCTTGAGAATAAGTACCTACAACATAGCCTAATCGTAAATATGCCTCTCACTATGCCAGTTTTCTTACAGGTAACATTGAATATTCGGAGGCGGGGGAGTGTTTCATATGGACTTGTCATCTGAGAAATGAGTGTGTTTCAGAGCTGAGATACCTTTAAAAAACAAAAAAGGCCATGGTCCTTTGGAGGCACTTACATGTGATCCCACACTTCCAGAAATCCTGATACAGCCCGATTGAAGAGGATAGAAGGTCTCTTCAGAGGGACGTCCTGTGCTCTAATCCCCTAACCCCCTCTAATGTAGCCCGAGTTAATTTGCCGGTGCTTGGGGGGGAGTGGGGCAAACAGTATGGGTACAGGGATTGTTGTAGGGATCAGAAGCACCAGCAAGTCAGGGGGAGGGCAACATGACGTTCTTTGTTGAGCATCTGCGTCAGATCCCAAAGCCCTACTGAGCACTTTATTGGTTCAGGGATTGGGAATAACCCAGACCCCTGATTCATAAACCCCTGACCCTTCATAGGGGCTATAATCCTAATATTAAGGTCCTTAAAAGGAGTGAAGTTATTAATCATGGGTCTACATTACATGGCCTACACTTTCAACTCCAGGGGCCCCTGGGAGTATGCTGGGAACCCCAAATAGGGAACCCCAAGAATATAGTAGGTATTTCATAGGAATATACCTACCAGGGTCCTTATATTCCATGATATTCCTGCTATTTTCTTGGGGTTCCCTATTTGNNGGGTTCCCAGTACAGTCCCTTTACATTCGCTTGTTTTGAAACGTTCCAAGGCATGATCCAGAGGGCAACGCAGATTGCAGCCCTTACGAAGGAATCTCAGAACAGTCTTCATAGTCGGAAATTGGTGAGTAGGGTTTTAGCAAGGTATATAATATAGTTTATTCAAGTTTATTCAGCTTATATGGGGTTATGCAGGGAAATTGGGGTGGGGTGGCGGAAGGCATTTGGTAACAGTACAGTCCTGAGCCAACCCAAAAGCAGAATGACGGTGAACCTCTCCGAAGAAATAGGGAAGTCCCTAAACCCTTAACTTTCTCGAGTGACCCATCTTCCGAACTCCTCGCAAGGGAGATTCCATTGGATTCCTGTTGTAGCCGCCAAGAGACTATGCTCGAGCCACATGTTGTGACACCTCACAAGGAATTGATTTGAAGTCGGACATTTTGAAACACCACGGCCTGCATGGTAATACGTGGATTTTGGAGTGCGTGTATTGCAAGTGTATAGTTGGGATTTTTGGGGTTTAGCGCAGAGTCCAAGATCTAACCACCCAGCCAAGCCGAGTCCCGAACACCAGCGCCTGGGACTGATGATGACATGAACCATGAGAATCTCAACTGTGACCTTCCAAACATCATATGTTCATCATTCTTGCAATGCGCAATTCTTCCTTATTTGCATGTCCGTTCATTCTTCTCAGTTTGGAGGATCTCCCCAGTTCCCCTGTGATCCCGTATAAGGGCCCCCATGCCCTTTGATAATCCCCATATACACCTTGGGTCTCTCGGGCCGTGTTTTTCAAATTCCGAGTCAAGACATGAATACCCAAAACCCTTTATGGTTTCCTGGGTTGCTGTTAAGG
>CAJNIZ010043512.1:34618-47260 GCA_905231905.1 Symbiodinium pilosum
CTTAACAGCAACCCAGTTTCGGGCCTGGTGCGGGGTTTTCTATGTTGATGGTACAGAGACCGGCTCGGGCTCTTTTGTCTTGCTCTGGTTCAGAAGGGCCAGGTACTCATTTCTGTTTGCATCATCTAGGGCATATAGGGGGGGGTTTATAGGGGTCTTGCCCCCGTAATGGAGAATCAATTGGAAAAGAGAAAGGAAGGTGCCTTGGACTCACTTCTTGTTTCCAGGGAATGAAAGGATGCAAAAGGCCATGGAAACTACTACAGTGTTCTGCTAACCAGAGGAAAAATTCTGCCGGAACCCTAATTATATGGAAGCCTAAACCCTAAACCGTTTGTATTCTCTCACTCCCTACTAAGAACAAGAAAGTCGCTTTCTTTGAGCTGCGGATGTCTTTAGGACGTCGTTTACTTACTGGGTGGGTTCGTAGGGAATACGGGAATACAATCTATTGCGAGGTACATGGAGGGGGTAAAAACCTGAAACCCTCGTGCGTGCCGAAATCCCTAAACCCCTAAACCCCAAATCCCTAATTAACCCCCTAAACTGGGTTGCTGTTAAGGAACTTAAGTTAAGTTACCATAATGGGTATATATAGTAGATAATAGGGTTTCCCCAATGTTGTAACTTAATTTAAGTTCCTTATAATTAACCCCCTAAACCCCTACTTGTAAACTCTGAGAAGATCCAAGGATGGCGACGATGCCCTTTTCAGACGGTTGTTAACCAGCAGATTGTGCGCCTGGCCTTCGCGCTTTAGGGTTTAGGGACTTGGTGGGATTTAGGGTTTGGGGGTTTAGGGATTTAGGATTTGGGGGGTTTTAGGGGTACCCTAAACCCTAAACCCTAAGGGTTTGAACGAGTTGTGCCACTTAAGTACATACGGCCAAGGCAGCGCACTTCCTACAGAACGAACAGAAGATTAATACGAAAGACCCCTAAAGGGAACCTCTGCTTTCAAGGCAACCCCTCCACTCTAAACCCTAAACTTTGGGTACTGCCCCCACCCAGTAACAGTCTATACTAGGGGTCCTATTAAGGGCTATATATATATCATAAATATTATCCAACTGTCATGGAGTGGGGGCAGTACCCAACCTAAACTGAAAGCACAAGAAGGATGCTGGACCCTTCTTCCCGGGACTGTTTTCACATTTCCTGATGTTCCTTTCCAAGTCCGTAAGTGGGAGGAGGTCCCACCATGTTGAGATCATTGCCAAGACTCTTCCACTATGTATTTATAGTATATGTACCCCGAAAGTCGCATTATTCTAAGTCCTAAACCCCTAAACCCTAAACAGCCCTAAACCTTAAACCCCTAAACCCTAAACCCCTAAATCCTAAACCAAACAAATCCGGGGATCCCCAAAGCTACGGCGTTTTGAGAAACTTTCGAGCGGCACCTCCTGGCCTCTACTTGAAGGCTCAGGGGTAGCAAAGAAGTGGGGTTACGAGTAAGCTTACAAGTATGGTTTAGGGCTTAAGGTTTTGGCTGTAGGGTTTAGGTTTGTACTGATCCTTATAGGGTTTAGGGCTTGCTGATCCTTATAGGGTTTAGAGTATACTGAAGCATAACCCCACTTCGGACTATGGTCCAGGTAGGTTGAAGGGCTTCCCAGCAAGTCCACGTGATGCAACCTAGACAATGGTTCAAATACAGTGCTACATTTGGTAGTTTCCCAAAATAGGGGACCCTAATATAGACGCCAAACTACTATAGTCCTTATTGTGGGGAACCCAAAAATGCTACACCTAATTTTGGGAAACCCCCATTTCTGGAACTAAGTAGAGATCGTCGGTTGATGGTGAGAATCCTGACTCGCGCCCCTAGGGATCCAAAAAGGAGCCATAATTTTGAGCGACCTAACATGCGTGAGAGATAAGGCGGAACGACACCGTTGGCCCGCACAAAGCCGGCAAACACCTCTTCTGCTTCTTGGGTTGGCTCTAACAAGAGGATTTTGATACCAATAACCGTAGGAAGCAGGGTGCTACAAGAGTCATATGACAGCCATGGAGCCCTTGTCCTTGTTGATGTGCTGGCTATGCAGGTTTAGGGTTTAGGGTTGAGTTTAGGTCTTGGCTTGGGTTAGTAGTTAGGCTTCCACTCCCTTCCGGAAGTAGTGGTACTATAGGATATCTAAGGACCCTAATGCAGTTACCTTTATATCCCTTGTGCTCACTACTAGTGAGTTGGGGCTTAACCAGAATTGTGGCAGGAGTAGCCTAAGTGAACAGCAACCGGATCAGAATCATGTTGTACCATAGCTTGGCTAAACGCAACAGACCGTCTGCCTAGGCATGGCAACCTCATGAAAGCTCAACGCTAAATTCCTACACCCCCCCCAATATCCGCAGGTGCTGATCCCTTAGCCCCACTAAAGCAGTTCCCTACTGTAAAATCGAAAAGCGATCTGGAATATACCATGGAACATGAAATGGAAACAAACAGATATATATATATATGTATGTATCAACATGCTGTTTTCTGTTTCTCATCAAGATGACCATCATAACCCTAAGACCGTAGCCCCAAACCCTTAACCCTTGTAGTAGGAGAGCCCATGCAACTCAGGCAAGTGCTCCGCCGAGGATTTTGCACGCAATGCGACCGCAACACCTTTGGGCCGCTTGGCTTTGAAGGTTTACAGGAGATCTACTTGGGGATACTACGGTACCCAATATAGAGTAAGATTATATCCTCCTTTTGGGGTATAGTATTTTGTATAAGGTATGTAAATCTTACTGGGCTTAACCACCAAAAAAACGCTATGCACCTGTACTTTAGGATCTAGGGTTTAGGGCTTACAGTTATGCAGTGGATATCCGGGGTGATGTATATGGATGTGTAGGCTGCATAGGATACAGTGTTTTCGAGGGCCTCCAAGGCTCAGGAGCCCATTTTTGGTGAAGCGCGGAATCCGTTCAAGTGCGTAAATATTCGATAGCCTCATAAGCATTCGGGAGAGCGGTTGCAGAATTTTCTTGTCGAAGGGGACGGCGCCAGTGCTAAGAGGTAGCACGTAGTGCCTGCGTTGTGGCGTGTGAAGTGTGACCCTTGATTCTCAAAAGAGGTGCCGTAGACCCACACGCAAACAGAATAGTTGAGAATCACAGGAGAACCAAATAGAAACTGGATTTCCATAGACCCCTGTCACAATGACTGTTCCAACAAGTGCTTCATAGAAGGGTCCTTCAGGGAATGCGCGGGCGCATTACTGGAAGCCTAGACCGGGCTGCTCTTAGGGTTTAGGGTTTCTGGCAATAATTTAAGTCACTGTACTTGGGGTATCATATGAACTATTATATCTATATGCACACCCGTTATGGTAACTTGGTTGAAGTTCTTGAACAGCACCCCAGTAGAGTTTAGGATTGCGAAGCTTAAGCCCAGACTCCTACACGTTCTTTACCCAGCGGCTCCTACGCAGTGTCCAGCTGGGGTTGTTTTTATGATATGGTGGTCAAGGGTTACAGCATATGATCCAAAGAGGAGCAACATAGGAGGTATTGGGTATAGTCCCCCTTAAGTAGATAGAATATGGGGTATATGGGGATCTTATTATAATATACCCAAAGCCATATTCTATCTACTCAAGGGGGACTAACACTTTTTCGAAGGCAGGAGATTCAGGCCTTTGGTGCCAAGGCTTTGGAATTGCCTCCATCCCTTTTTTCCAGAGATGCGACCTTCCCGACTGACCTGATTGAGGACTAAGGCCCTAAGCTTTTGCAGCATGCAATGGCTTCTACATTGCAACGCGAATCTCAAACGCACAGCTTCTGAAAGCAGGATGGTGTCATGAAGGTCATGGTTTGTGTACCTGATACGCGCAGCGTAACAGCGCTTAATCCAGGCCCCTTTTGGGCGCCAAGAGATCCTGTCACTTACCCTACGCCCTTAATTAAACCCTAAACTCTTAAACCCTAACCCCGCAATCCTGTTCCTTCAGTCACAGATCGCAACTGCCAGGGAATATCTTGGGATTTATAGGGGTTATTTTGGGTGTTCGATACTATGGTTCTATTATGCTATGTAGGGTTAGGTAGAATATTGGGGTTATGTTGCTTGAAGCTGGGTTCTCCTACATGCTAGCATCCCGACTTCGAGCTACAAATCCGAAATTCTGCTCCCCAGGTCCCAAAGCTTAATCCGTAAAACCCCTTAGCCCTCAACTCGAACTCTACACGGTTTAGGGTGTAGGGACGGCGAGAGGATTTTTGGTAACCCCCATCTCTATAACTTACTGGTGGTCAGTAGGGGGTGAGGGAATATACTCCATATATAATCCTTATGTAATATATTCCCTTATTCTCTACTTACCCCTGGTAAGATAACGTCCGAGTCAGAACACATTCAGAGGCTTCTCTTTTGGAGGTGGGGGCAACCAAAATCCCTTCCATACCTGACCCAAATCTCTCTGCCACCCCCATCTGACCCCAGTTCCCATTTTTCGTTCTATCTCTTTTCCATTTGAGTCTCCAGTATTCGGGTACTATCCCTAACCCTGGATACTCCGCTTATACTCACTAGGTAACCCTTGTTGGTAACCCTTGTTGGCTCTTTTGTTAAACCCAACCCTAAACCCTAAACCCTTAAACCCTAAACCCTAAACCCTTAAACCCTAAACCCTAAACCCTTAAACCCTAAACAAGAACCCTGAAGGCGAGTTGGAGCTCATTGGGCCCAACCCTTGGCAGCTCACGAGCTGTACCAGCGGTGCTCCCTACTGCCTCTGGACTCTGACTAACAGATCCTTAGGTTTAGGGTCCAGGGCTTAGGGTTGCTTATAAGGAACTTAATCGAACTTACTCTAGTGGGGAAAGCGTATTATTTACTATGTACACCCATTCTGGTAACTTAGTTGAAGGTCCTTAGCAGCAACCCAGTCAAGGAGGGTTGGTTCCGCGGTGGGTGGATACCTAGTAATCCCCGTACTTGCAGAGGCTCCCCCAGTCCTTACAACCCTTGGACCCACCCTCCTTGAGGACCTGATAATCTGATGTTGAGGTTCAGCATTAGCTGTTAGGATATGGGAGTTTAGGCGTCATTTGGAATTCGAAAAAGTCGCTAAATTGCAAGATGGTTCAGGTTCTAGCTTGCAGGTCTACGGTTCAGAGGGTCTATGGTCAAGATGTTGGGAGGGTGTGGGTGATCAGATCATGCCTTCGCGAGAAAGGTTTGGGGTGCCGAAGGCGAAGGACGTCTCGAAGATGGTGGGTCACGTTGAAGATGATAAGATCCTGGCAAGGACTAGTTGCCTATCTTCTGCCCTTATAATCCCCATCTGGCTATAGTACCCCAAAGCCCATTGCAAGCATGTGGTCTGCATAGTAAAGATTGTAGTGTGGTAGCCCAATGGGAGCCTGCCCATCTCAGAGCTACCTACCCATTCTAAGGATGGCGAATGTATTAATAAAGGGGTGATTATAGAGACATATAGGGATAATGGAGAAGGAAATGGAAACTACTTTTTGGGGTTTAGGTTTTAGGTTTATTAAGCCCCCTCCTGGATCCTTATTAACACCCCTACTAAGGGGAGGGGGCTTATTGATCAGAGGTCTACATTATCCTAATAAGAGGGTTCCGGTACCCGCAACCTTTAATGAAGTCCATACAAGAGTCAGATGGTAGTCATAGGGTCCTTCTTCCAGGGGTTGGGCTCCCAAGATCCGATTCTTCCAAGCTCTACATCTGGCGTCCCTAGGTCCCTTGACTTGATAGGTGTAGGGATCCGGGGGCTTACTGGGTTGCTGTTAAGAAATTTAGTTTAAGTTACCATGTTGGGGGACACTCCTCCTCCTCGTCCTCCTTTTACTCATCTGGATCAATGTTAGGGATTTAGGGATCCTCTATACTTTTTCGAGTATGGGATTCCTTATTCTTGTGTAAAACAGATCCCTTTTTCTTCATAGTATCGCAATTACCAACCCAACAGGGGGGGGGGTAGTTGGACATGACAGACCGAACCCTGTTTCTTCATAGGGTAAAGTGGCAAAGTCATCATTCCTCCCCATTACTGCGCATGCTAAGGCGAGTTCTTCCACGAGGGCAGCTATGGCGTGCTGCCACAGACAACAGCTCTCCAGGTCCAAGGGAAGGTTTGGGGAGTTTCAAGTCAGGGAAGGTTCTACATACAGCGCCCACCTTGAAGCTGGTCCCTGTAGAAGGTCTGGGCCTTCGTGGCGTTATTCCTTGAGATTTGGGTTCAGAATGCTCAGAGGATTGGACCTCCAGCTTGAAGAATGCTTGGACACTTGTTGTCGGAAAAGAATCACTCAAGTCACTCCCCTTCTTTGATGCGCTGAGCAATTTTGTGCTTCAGAGAAGCTTTAAACCATCTACTGCTTGGCTTTGAAAGTTGGGAGCTTCGCAAAACAATCCCTAAGCTTTTGCTGAAAACGGACCGTTACAACGCCCCTATATACCCCTACCTCCATAGGGCCCACGAAGCCCTAAACCAAACCGCCTGCAAGGGACCCCCTGTGTTGAGAAATGCTTTCGTCAAATCTGCTAAACCCTTTATTTTCAAGGTTCCATACATAACCTTTATATAACCCCTGGATATCCCTGTGTTCAGGCCACGCCGTTTACCTGCGAGTCTCTACACCTGACACCTGAAAGGTTGCCTGGTTGCTTCATTTGGGCTGGGGTTGGGGTTTAGGGTTCGGGGTTCTGGGTTGAGGGACAATACTGGATCAGTGTTAGGGATCCTCTATACTTCTTGGGGTATGGGCTTCCTTCATTTATGTAAAAAGGATCCCTTTTTCTTCATAGGGTAAAGTGGGCTAAGAATAGTGGTACCCATAGGGACCTGAGGGATGGATGGGCCATTTGAGGTTAGCGGGACCCAGTTTAGGGGATGTTTTGAGAAACTACCATGTTCTGGGGGTTCCCTAAACCCTAACTCCTAAATCCTAATTCCTAAACCCTGAATCCTAAACATGCAGTAGAGGTCATTTGAGGATCCTGCATCGTCCCGATCCCGTTTAGTTTGGCGAGTTGAGGCTCAATCAAAATGACTCCGCACATCGCAGTGATGAACAGCAGATTGGTGCACATGTCTTTTCTTCGTTTTTCACATGGGATTGGGCACGTAGACCCTCCAACTCTTAATGTAAGCTTCTAGGCTCCAGTGGTCGAAAAGAAACTCAACTCCTGACAGTAGTTTCTATGCACTTCACCGAAGAAGCACAGCCTCCTCTTTTCGAACTGCTTCCGACTCTTGTGAAATTAGCCCTTCCGAATTGGCCAGAGTCCCAGTTTTCCGAAAGCCGAGGGAAGTTTTGATTTGGCCAAGAGGAGACAAGCTCATAGTGGGTTCCCCTAATTTAGAACCCGGCGACGCTGCCCTAATTTCTGTGTGCGAAAGAGGCAGCGCCCCTGTTGACAAAATTCGGGCAGGTAGTGCAATCATTTGAGAGCTGACGTCTTGTCATGGGCATCGCATTGCACCAGACGTTTTGAGGCTCTTTAGAGGAGGCTGAGTTGTTGTATGGCCCCGGGGTCCTTCTACTTAGTACGGCCACTATTATCCAGCATGTCCGAACATCTTGTATTTGTGACAGCCCCAACGCCACATGATGTATCATGAAGGGTTGTTATGGTAGTTTCCAAAATTAGGGACCCCTATAAGGACCTCAAGAAAGGGTAATCCCAAACATGTGAAAGTAAACCCTGAACCATATGGGCAATGGGGGCTTGCATAAATTAGGGGTCCCTTTAACGCGGTTCTAGCGGGTTCTATACGGATAATTATGTGCGGGTATGTAGGGGCATTTATGGTATAGGGCTTTGCATGATTTAGGAATCTTTTTTGGGTGTACCTGTAATGAAATATGAATACGATACTGGGGTACACATTGGGCCCTGTTTATGCAAACCCCATAACCCTCCTGCAGATAGAAGCGGTAGGTCACAAACCTGAACATGCTCCTTGAACCCTCCTGGCCGATCGGGGTTCATCACACCCCCAAGAATGAATCCCCCCGCCTCCTAATAACATACTTTCGGCCGATATACATGTCAATGTATTTTGGGTAGATTTCTATTAGGAAGTGGATTGAATGAAAGGGTCTAAGCCTTTTGCATGGGGAGCCAGGCCTAAATCTGTTTATCTCCCAAACAAACACGGAAGAATTCCCCAGTATAAATCCATAAGTATTCCACAGCCTCCTTTACATTTCCCATTTCATGGTTGCATGCTCTCTATATTTCTGGATGCACCAACAGCATAGGCTTGCTAGCCGACACGAGAAGCGGACTTAGTGGATGGGTTACCACGCGCCCGAAACCCAAAATCCTATAACCTACACCCTGCTGAAAGATCTTGACATCCAGGTTCACGGAAGATTTTCGAACGGGATGGCCCCTCGGTTCACGGTCTTGGGTTTTGGGATTCATGGGTTGGGCTCAGGGTATCGGATTTTGCGTACGAAGCTCAGAAGATTCAAGTGTGCGGTGAGGTGAGTGGCGGTCATCATGTAAATACTGTACAAGCTTGAATGATTGTCAATAGCATTCCCCTACTCCTCAAATTACTATTACTACAGTATGATCTACTCCAAAAACCTCTTCTAAACAATTAGGCTCCTACGTTAGGCTCCTACATTAGGCTGCAGATTGCGACATACAGCAAAAAGGAAGGAATCATACAAACTGCGCAGGGTCAAACCTTACTTAAGCCGCGGCTCCCAAATCCCAAATTCCATTCTACTTCTTATCTGGGTGGCTGTTCGCTTCTTTAGCTAACCTACCATTAGCAGGAAGCAAATGTGATTAACCATAGTATCCACATCATGGTATATAGCTGAATCCAAGCCCCTTAACAGCAACCCAGTCGCTGGTACCCCACGCCCGTTTATACTCTCTCACTCAGGAAAGCAGACTCGGGTAGCGAGCGTTGCCTTCTCTATATCTCTCTCTCTCTCTCTCTATGGGTGCGCCCGTATCCCTGTTTATGATTTTTTGAACGTTCTAAGGATCTACATAGATACATACATGTAAATACATGCGCACATAGATACATATATGCACATATTAATATACACGCGCGTATATGTAAAGTGTTGATTCTTGCAGCAGCCCAGCCGTTTCTTCAGGCAACCCGACCTGGGCGGCGTATATTTCACAAATCGCAGCGACCTCGCAGCAAGGGATCCTGGGATTTACACCCTCTGCTGGTGCGACAACAGTGCTTCGGCGGCTACGTTTTAGGGTTTTAGGGTTTTAGGGTTAAGGGTTTAGGATTTGGGGATTAGGGTTTGGGGTTTAGGGTTTAGGATTTGGCGTTTAGGGTTTGGGGTTTAAGGTTTGGGGCTTAGGATCTAGGGTTGAGGGTGAGGGATGACCCCCCCATTTGGATGTTCAGGGTAACTATGACCCAGTTATCAGAGGAGATTACGCATGGCTTATTTGGAGATTATGTAGGGTTCATACTGAGGTTTATGGAGATAGACAGGGTGTCTGGAGTTTAGGGTAGTTATAATCCAAGTGTTCTAACCCAACTAATCCCAACAAAGCTTCTATAGAATCTAAAAAAACTCAACCCTATGTTATCTCAGCGTCATCTCCACACCTAAACTACACGTCACGAACCCCAAAAACATGAATGACCTTGAAAACCTACCTGTATCCCCAGTTACCTACAGCTTAGCAGCAAGTACCCACCCATTAGCAGGTGCAACCCATACAACTGCAGGCACTTGGGGTTACCGGTAAACCTTAGTTTTAGATCCCATGTTACCGACGAGGGGGACCTTGTAGGAGGGACTCCGCTGGCAGGCAGACTACAAGGGAAGTGCTTAGGAGTTTGGGGTTTAGGGTAGTTCTGGGAATTTATATATGGAACTCCATATCACTGCCTCGCGCCGCTGGGGATCTAGACCCTACACCGTGATCCTGCACCCTATTCCCCTTATCGTCCCGTGAACCAAATTGTATGCCGCACACCCTAAACCGCAGCCCTATAATTAACCCCAATTACTTATTGCATCGTAATAAGTAGCCATGTATTGAGCCAATAAGTAGATGGTTGGCCTTGCCTGGAGCTTCAGGGTAATCATAGCCCGGTTTTTGCTGTGCTTACAACCCGATCCCAAAAATGGTTAAAACTGGGTTATATGCAAATTATAATGGGATTATATAGTGTTCGAGAGGCATGATATAGGGATGTGCGGATTGACTAGGGCTTATACGGGGTTGTATATGGGTGGTTGTCAAAATTATGGTCCCTTTTAGGATCCCTATAATACTACGGCACCTAATATTTAGGGTACCCAAAAAGGGACCATAATCTTGACGACCACCCATATGTTTTTTTGCCGCCTTCGCCTCGGGGTGCTCAGGGTTTGGGACTCACTGCGGTGCTCAAGAGTTTGACGCATCTGCATTGAAATTGACTAAGCCCCTCCCCCTCCAAAAAATATGGTACGATGTAATGGGGGGGGGCGGGGGGTGGGTTCAGCATTAGAAGAGGCTAGGGGAGCATATTCTTGGTGGCCAACCTCTGAAAATTGGGGCTTCCGCTTTCACAGTATGTGCAGTACTCACAACGACTGACATAGCACCTTAGTAATGGGCCTCTGGAGACTGGCGCTGGGACTGGCTGAGAATGACCCAACCTATAGTCCTCCTTAAGTAGATAGAATATGGGGGTACATGGGGTTTTTATATACTATACCCAAAGCCATATTCTATCTACTTAAGGGGGACTATGTATAGATCCTCTCCCTTGCAGCACTAAACCGTAAATCCTACACCCGAAATCTTTAGCGGCCCTGTGTGTCTAAGCCGTAAAGGTTTTGCTGTTTGACTTTAAAGAATTTCCCTGCCGTTCCTGTTGCAGAGCCAGGTGGTTGCGGAAAAGCAACAATGTTCCCAAAAAACTACTCCCTGGTTGAGGCTTATTTACTGGTTGTTGGTAGAATATGTAAGACACCTTGCGTTCGGGTATAGGGTTAAAGGGCCTACACTGTGGATCTAGGACTTAAGGGCAGACCTTCTGGTAGTCTCATACGGGGTTTCCCAAAACAAGGACTACCTTTTGACGGTCCCATAAAAAGGATTCTGGTACCTATTTTGGGGGTCTATATAAGGGTCCCCTGATTTTGGGAAACTGCTACCGTACACCTTTGGAATGCCTAGCCATGCCCTCTCCTAAACCCTAAACCCTAAGCCCTAAACCCTAAACCCTAAACCCTCTCCTAACAGATCCCCGCAGAAGTAATTCCCCCTACTTGTCCCGGCCTCTCCAAGGCACCCCGGGTGACTGTGAGTCGCTGGAGGATTCTTGATACGCCTGGTGGTTAGGGAATAAGGGACTATATGAGCCATAATCTAAACTCCTTAAAGGGGGGTTATATAGAGGATTACATATGGGCCTACTATACGGGTTATTAAGGGGGATACTAGGAGTCTAGACTATAGCTCATATTATGTAGGAGCTTATATTCCCTTATTCCCTACTAAGAGCCAGTAAGTTTAAGGTATGGAGATTTTCCAAGTTACAGGTCATTTTGCAGGATCTCCTCCCTAAAGCCATTGGTTTCGGAATAGGACCAGCTTTGAAGATGGGAGCGTGATGGGTACGGAACCCACTGTTGTGGGGATTATGTCCTTTCTTTGCGCTGTATACATCCCTGAAATTGAGGGCATCAGGGGGCCCAAGTTGAGCATGTAGTTGAGAGGTTAAATTTAAGTTCCCTGTAGTCCCCATTTTTTCAGGCTGGACACGGCCTCGCAAACCCATACCAGCACGACCAGGGACTTGGGGTTTCTACGGTGTCTGTGACTGAGCAAAACTTGACACCAATTTTGGCTCCAAAAAATGTATGCACCGAGAGGCCGAACTGGACAATTTGGAGGGTGTTTCAGGAAGAACTATAACTACACTTTACAGTTTGGATCCAGAAGCATACAAATGGCTTGTTTCCCCACAAGAAATCCCAGAGCACAAAACGCTCGAGTCATGCTCTTGGCAGCGTGCCCCTATTCCGTCGTGGGGCTTGTTTCCTACGTTCAAATTGCTTAAGTGGCCTCGCCCCTTAGACCCTAAACCTCCTTGATATCAGCCCAATCAATTGGGAGGCAGGGCAAGGGACCACCCGCGGCCCCAGTACTGTGGGAATTAGTCCAAATCCCTTCTTTAGAATCCAATGTGATAGTCCCTTTGTATCTTTGGGATTCTTTGGGTTGTGAGAAATCCCAGGCCGTCAACCATCAAGACTCTCAGTCCTATAGTCCCGAAACCTTGATCCCTATAATCGACAGTCCTAAACTCCAAGCCCTCAGTCCAAAAACCCTAAATCCTGCCAACCCCAATTATTAGCAACTTGCAGCACCTTCAAGCCTTAATCCTAACAGCCATACACCCTTGATAACCGCCCCGCAGCCACATTAATTTCACTTTAGGAAACCCCAAAGTAAAGCCGAATCCCTAATCCCTGATCCCTAAACCCTAAACCCTAATCCTTAAACCCTAAACCCTAATCCTTAAACCCTAAACCCAAAAAACCTACTAAGGATTACAACCTCTCTGCAGGGAGACTTGTGCTGGCTGGGCCAGTGCCTTCGCTTTTGTACAGCAAGTTTGGGGGTTACCAAACCACCCCAGGCTTCCTCCCCAGACCCCTGGGCGGATC
>CAJNIZ010043513.1:0-11926 GCA_905231905.1 Symbiodinium pilosum
TTAAGGTTTGGAGTTTAAGGTTTAGGATTTAAGGTTTAGGGTTTAAGGTTTGGGGTTTAAGGTTTAGGGTTTAAGGTTTAGGGTTTAAGGTTTGGGGTTTAGGGTGTCTACCTGCGCAGGGCTGACTATCCATGCGCCGATGGCGCCACCCCACTTCCAGGGATCTGTGGGTGGCGGCACATCCTGCGCCCAGTGGATGTTGCCCAAGAAGCCATCGAAGCTGGGCTTTCTTCAAAATCCCGCTGTGAGACCCAGACCAGACCTCCGGGCTTTTTGGGTGGTTCCCAGGCCCCTAACCTCAAGGTCCCTACCCTGGGAATTCGCTGCGGCCAGGGTCTAGGACACCCCCCCAAAATCCCTCTGGTGAGAATGTGGAGGCGTCGTTGGGCTTTGTGCATTGGGTTTAGGTATTCCCATAGAGGGGAAAGTCATTGTACATTGTATACGGGGAGCCTGGAGGGGCTTTATACGTCCATTCTCCACAGGTTCCTCCCATTGTCTTATCCAGTACGGGTGTAAAGGCTGACGTCTCTTCAGTGCCTGACCACCCTAGTAAAGGGTAGGAACGGCCTAAGCAGGCCGGGTGGGAATTCAGGGTTTAGGGGTTTAGTGTTAGGATTGGGGGTTTAGGGTTTAGGATTTAGGGTATACGGTTTGCTGTGATGTTACGTGGAACATGCCATACCCAAGCTACAAGGTAATGTCGAGTGCATCGCAGCCTGCAAGGTGTTGACAATGGCCTGACTGTAGAAGGCCATCACATTCACCCACCCCATGCCGTCTGAGGCGGCCAAGCCACCCAAACCCACTCATTTTAGGGTTTAGACCTAAACTCAGTTAGGTCCATCTTAGTCAATAACACAAATCCATTTTCATTTTGTGTTCCAGGAAGCCGCTGGCCTCAGCGGTGTTTGAAAGGTCTGTGAGAGGGCCCTAAAAAATGCTGGGACGCCGCTGGATCTTTACAACTGTGTTGCCCCCTAAAACCCTTTGAAAAATATTAGTGTATAGGGTCCCTTATTAAAACCCTTATTAAATATCCCAGGGGCCTACCAGACAAGAACTCCTAAACCTCGAAGGAAAGGACCTCTTCGAGCCGGAGTCCCTAAGGCCCCTGAAGGGAGGCCTGGCAGGCTTTTTGCCCAGGAACCCCGCAATAAGTCCCCTGGAAAAACAAGCCAGCCGCCCGACCCTCCAAGCGATGTGTAGAGTCTACCCTAAACCCTAAACCCGGGGGCTGGGGCTCAGCGTTTAGGGTAGGGCAAGCCACGAAGCACTCGAATTCTTACCATTCTTATGACTACTGTAATTTTTTATTGCTGTGATTGCTATTATTGACAGTATTACTACATAGTACTACTATTACTCGTACTGCTAGTAGTATGCTAGCTATTATTGCTGTTATTACTAGAAAAGCTATCCTTATTCTTGCTACGATCGCTATCACTACTATCGTTATTATCACAACCACCAGGGTGATGGACACAATCCTACATGACCTCATAGTCCTGGACCTTGAGTTATTCTAAAGCAGTATAAGGGTTATACAGGGGATACATAGGGATATTATAGGGATAATGGAAAAGAAGATGGAAACTACTTTATAGGGTATAGGGTTGAGGGTGTATACTTGAGGGGTCTTGAATAGGCATCTGTACCAACACGAGGTCCGGGACCCTAGACCCTAAACCCTAAACCCCTAAACCCCTAAACCCTAAACCCCTAAAACCCTAAACCCTAACCCTAAACCTGGGCTTGTCCCTTCCTCCTCCCTTGCCCAAGCCATGTGTCCTCCACGGAGAAGTGCGTCCCCTGCCATAGCAGCTGCAGTTGACGCGGGGAGAAATGTAACTGCTGGTTGTGTTTAGGGTGTAGGGTTGAGGATTTTGGGTTTAGGGTTTAGGGTTATGACGTCCTCCCACGTCCCCCTGCCTTCTGCACGACCCGCTCGGGGATCAGGTCAGCATCTAGCCTCTTGGCTTGCAATACTACTGCAATGTTGGGAAGAAGACCTACAATCAACTGTGGGAAATCCCTAGTTTCTATGTTCATCCGGGTGCTAGACGCTAGAATCGCAGACTGAATGCAGTAGTATCCTGTGTCTTGATTTCCACTACATTTTCCATTCCCTGGTTCCCTACTAACAACAAGCAAGTGTCAGCAAGCAGCAACAAATATCCTCCAGCCTTTATGTAATGCAGTGGCCTACTCAGCTTTAATAGAGGGTCTGGGGATAAAGCAGACAGATGCTAGCTGCTTCCTTGACTTGGAGACCCCATCTTCCTCTTGAAGTTGCAATTCCTATATGTATACATAATATATATATATACACACCCTAAACCCTAAATCCCTAAAATCCGACATATATATATACACATATATAAGATGTCTTGGGCTTTCTGGAAGGGCCCTGTGTTAAGTAAGGCTGTTATTGAAGGTCTTCCCCAACTACCTGGACGGCACATACATGCATTCATCAGTATTCGTGAGAAAGCCCAGACAAACGCTCACACAAAGGTAGACCCTGCCCTGCCAAGGGCGGAAGATTCATGCGTGCCACTTGGGGGAATGTAAAGAGAGAAAGAGAGAGAGAGAGAGAGAGAGAGAGAGAGAGGAGAGAGGAGAGAGAGGGAGAGAGAGAGAGAGAGAGAGAGAGAGAGGGAGAGAGAGAGAGATGTGTGTGTGTGTGTCTATATATGTATATATATATTACCATATATATATATGTGTGTAGATGTACATATTGCATATATATATAAATATATACATATATATATATATGTGTATAAATATATATACATATATATATATGTTTTATGTATATAGATGTGCATATCTAATTGAATATATACGAGACATAAGGAAACAGGCAGGTCCCCTGAAGCACTTTTGCCTAAACCCTAAACCCTAAACCCTAAACCCCAATAGCCTTTAGGGGTTTACGGGACATCTTGACCCCAATTGCACCTCGGCGCTTTGAATATTCGGAGGGAGCGCAGTGCCTCCCACAAAATGATAGGGTTTAGGGTTTAAGGTTTAGGGTTTGAGATTTAGGGTTTAGGATTTAGGGTTTAGGGTTTATCCCCCCATAATAACCCCTTCACTACTCCCGTATAAAAATCCCCTTTTTAACTATCCCGCCCTTTAAGGAGTTTCTTCGACTATAGCTGAACATGGCAGGGGGGCTCTTAGGGACCAGGGTTCCGGGTTGAGGGCGTAGGGATAAGGATTTGCGGGAGCAGCCCTAGACCGTGAACCGTAAACCCATAAACCCTAAACCCCAACCCTAAGCCCTAAACCGATTAAGGTTTAGGGTTGAGCCTTCGGGGCTCCTCCGAATTGGCCTCCCTTGAGTACCGTGCAGGGGTAGTTTTGGGTTATTAGGGTTTAGGGACTATAGGGTTTAGGGTTAAGGGATTCGGGCTTATAAGGGCTTAGCTTAGGCTTTAGGGATTAGGCTTTAGGGTACAGTAGAGTCAAGGGCCTAGGGCTTGGGGATCATGAGGATTCTGGACCGTCCATATCAAGGACAGAGGGATGCTCTTGAGAAACTGCAATGTGTCGTTGTCGGGGCAAGAGGGGACGTTTTGTGTTGGGGTTTCGGCCTTGAGGGGTGAGGCTTCAGGATTTTGAGCTGTACTGCAGGGACTGAAAAAATGAATACGGCTACGGGCGCGTTGTACCATCGTTATGTAAGATAAGCTTAGGGAGGGATAGGATTCGGGTTTACGGTGCAGGGTTATTCAGGATTCGGAACTTGTATTGAACAAGCTGTCCTGCTCACGATCGTCTGCCACTCAAATGGAAAGGAAGGCGACACATCTGTCAGAGTTCATCAGGGATCCAAGCAAAGTGTGTGCAAATGCATTAATATAAGTATCTCTCAGGAACGTATGCCAACACATTACGCTTGCGTGCATGTGCCTCTCATATCACGCCAGTGCATCATGTTTTGTCCTATGGCCTCTGTTCTTTCCCATTCGCGGGTGCTGCATAGGAGGTGTAAGGCTTAGGCTTAAGCGTTTGCCCGAACAGATTGCTGGGCTCAAAGCGGAAGCTTATACAGCGGCCCGTAAGATGGTAGCAGTCCTCTCAGATATGGGGCTGCTGACTTTTGGCAAGACCACCCATGATAACAAGAAGATTTTGTTCACACCCATGCCCCAAGAAAGGCATGTATGACTCTTACAAGGTACTTCTTCTAGTGGTTGGAGTTACTACAAGTCTCCGGCTAGATCGTCCCTAACTCCCAGATCCAACTTGCAGACACCCAAACCCCAAAGCCTAAACCCCAATCCCGAAACCCTAAACCCCAGACCCCAATCCCCAAGCCCTAAAACACGCCATGCCTCAAAGGAGGCTGGCAACTTGATGGGTCCATGCGGCCTCACGAAGCCCGTTGCGGTAGGATTCACCGATCCAACTGACCCCAAGCGCTCTAACAGGTTTAATTTAGGGTTTAGGGTTTAGGGTTTAGTTTAGGGGTTTGGTTGAATCCCTCTGTCTCTCTCTCTCTCTCTCTCGAGTTGAGTTTTTGTTCCGGGGCCAGGTTTATGTAAGCGCAGTATTTCCGTGGTGGCGTGTGGATACCCTTTAACCTTGCGTGGATACCCTTTATCCTTGCGTTCTTGACAGATATATATATATACATGTGTATATATGACACGTATCTGTATAATGTAAATAAATAAATATGTATATATACATATATAAATTCCCTGAAGGCTGCGTTTTTTCTCGCGGTGGCCGCAGGATTTAGCCACAAGCCCTAGTCGGAAATGGAAGAACTCATGTCACCCCAAATGCCCCTATGCTTTGGACTTTAGGGTTTAGGGTTTAGTCCTATGCGCTAAACCACTGAACCCCAAACCCCAAAACTTGGACGGTTCTGCAGTTGCAAGACTGTGGCCAAACAAATTTGAGCTGGATAGCCCTGCAGAGCCCCGTATCCGCCCCGTATAAGCCCTATATGCACTTGTCAAGCATCAGCAAACATCTTGTGAAACATCTGGTAGCTTCCAACGCATCAGGGAACCAAAGTGAAAAGCACGCGAATCATGGAAATTGTGGACATGCCAATCGGTGGAAATGGCCTGCCCTTCTTCATCAGGGGATGCCACCTTAGTCTCCGCGGATGTCTTGTGATCAGCGAATAGCACCAGTGGCTTGACAATAAGGCAACATGGAAGCACCAGAACCTGTCGGTGTGCAACCCCTAACATCAGACATCAGTGAGACAACGTCACAAATCATGTGACCATGGTCTAAACTCCTAGTATTCCCCTTCATAACCCCCTATAGTAGTCCCCTATATAATCCCCTATGTTACCCCCTTTGAGGAGTTTAGACCATACATCATGTACAAGCCGCAGAATGCGCACCTGAGGATGCGCTACCCTAGGTAGCCGGCGGTATGTTGGGATCTGCTTCGGGTGGTATCCGTGCCCTGACAGATTGCTGCTTTTCTCAAAGGGCTCAAAAATTGGGATGAAGGAAGGTGGGGTATAGGAACTAAAGATCCTTTAGCCCACCTGTTCTCATCCAGTCTTTTGGGCCCCTGAATTTCTGAGAGAATGAACGGAAAGCCCATGGAAGAGGAAATGGAGGCCGGCGTTATACAGGCATGATATACTGTACATCCCTAAGGATTCCAATAGCTCAATGTAGGTACTATTTACAGACATGAGGGCCCAATGAAAGCATCATTTGTCGACTTGGCTCCCTCGAAATAAGGATATTTCTGGAGAATATGAATATGTAGGGTTACCATGGACAGTCATGCCTCCATTCCCTGAAAAAAACAAACAAGCTGAAGGAGGAAGTGACGACTCCTAAAGGGGCAATATAGGGATACGCAGGTCGGTTTAGGGTGTTGAATTGCGGAGAATTATATGGAAAAGAAAAAACAACATGAAATGAACAATGGTTCACGTGAGGATTTCTTTGCTATTATACGTACGGGCCTGATCAATTAATATTGGGTTGTGGGGTAATGTACAATGGCTAAACATTGGTAAGATGGCGATGTACTTGGATGGTGAGACGAACCTAGTAAGTATACCTATAACCTGCGTAACCCACATAATAACCCCAACTATCCCCACTACTAACCTACTTACTAAGTGCTCCTGGGAATGTTACTGGCCCCAAACCCTGAGTTCCCTGGTATCCGTGAAGCCTGGAGTGTGACAGGCATATGAGGGTTTCCCAAAAATAAGGGTACCATTTTGGGAGTCCCCATAATAAGGATGATTATGTATAGGGGTCTATATTGGGGCCCCCTTATTTAGGGAAACTACCATATAGGCTATAGTGGAAACTCCTAGTATCCCTCTTAGTAACCTTATACTACTCCCGTATTTAACCCAGTAAACCCTGAACTCTTTCAGGAGTTTAGACTGTAGCTCATATGGGTGTGATCATGGAGCTCTTCAGGGGATACCTGATCTGACTTTGTAATAGGGATAGATAGGGTTTAAGGTTTAGGGTCTACGTTGTGGCACGCTGGGGTCACTACTGGGTTAGGAAACCTACTTGCACAGTTACAAAAGGGTTATAATGGGCTTACTGAGGGGCCTAGTACATTACCTAACTGCAGAATCCGTCAAAGTGCCCTAAACCCTAAACCCTATGGCTGCTACTGTCTCTGCATCCGGAGCCTTAACATCACGCGATCTCTCCGTGACTGCCTGGGCACCACGAACACCATCTCCTCTCCGCTGCTGCAATGTTTAAAGAAATATGAGCTGTAATCTAAACTCCTAGTATCCCCTTGACTCTCTCCCCGAACAACCAGGGCTAAAAAGTTTAAACTTTATTATAGACCCAAAAAGGAAGCCCAACAAGTTTAAAGTTCTTTTATTGGCTAAGTAAGTTAATAACCCCTATAGTGGTCCCCTATACAGTCCCCTATATAACCCCCTTTCAGGAGTTTAAACTATGCTCCTATGGGTTCTCCTAACCACACCTCAAGGCTCCCAAGTACCCAAATTGAGATAGAACCTAGGAGGGGTTTTAGGGTTTAGGGGATTTAGGGTTTAGGGTTTGGGGCTTAGGGTTTAGGGTTTAGGGGTTTGGGGTTTAGGGGTTTTAGGGTTTAGGGGTTTTAGGCTTTAGGGGTTTTTAGGGTTTAGGGTTTGGGGTGTAATGCCTACAAAGGGTCTAGGGCCTAGGGGAATAGGTTGGGACCCCATTATCCATGTCAAAATGATGGCCCTTATTGGGATGCCCTACATATGCGAGGCCATGTTATACAGGGACCCAAAAAATGGATCAGACCTCCACAACCCTCCATAGATGGGGATCTCCAAACATTAGAAAGGGGTTCGTTTTCCTTTTTACGAAAAAGTAAGGATTTCAGTACTTTGAGGTCTACATCCCCCTTGTTATGCCTCTAGAATACTCCCCTATATAATCCCCTTCAGGAGTCTACGAGTCTACACCATAGCTCATATGAGCCCCAAATTTGCGGAACAATATTAGATGAACATTGCAATACGTACTGGTGGTTATATAGTAGGGATAGTAATCCCTGAATACCATATTCCCTTATCCTCTGATAACCACCAGTAAGAATAGGTCCTGCAACATCACGTTCACAAGTGTCAGCGCACCAGCCGCCAGTACAAAGATGCACTTTCGCGTCGACATGGCGTAGGCCCGGTTTAGGATGTAGGGTTGTCAATGTTACACCATATACTTACTGTACTGGACATGGCTATCCTTTTTTGGGACTACATAAGAAACAGTACCAAACTACAAGAGGGACCCCCATGTCCAATCTTAAGGGTTTCTTGATCAGGCTCACACTGAGAGTAGTTTACGTGATGCTTACCTAGACCCTCCAACTGCCCTCCATTCATGCCGAACTATGTGCCCTTCAAATAGGGGTGCTGGGAGGTCTTGATATCATAGTCCCCCTTAAGTAGATAGAATATGCCTTGTATACCCCTTAATAACCCCCATAGTAGTCCCCTATACCATCCCCTATATAAACCCCTTTAAGGAGTCTAGATTCTAGTACACACAGAAAACAGCACGGAAAAACAAGAGGCTGGGTTCAAGATGGATATCTACAGAGCTTATGGAAGTAGCTTGAACAGTGCTATGAGCGGCATACTGCGTGGGCAGGGGGGAGGATTCTGCAGTTTTGCTTGGGTGCTGGTCAAGTCTTCTCCGAGTAACTTTCTGATCCTCATGGTGCTGCTTGATATCAATAAGTCGGCGGTAGTAAACTGCGTTTAAGCCCCTGGCGTGCTCTGCCCTGCATCATGTCAGACTACTACCGGCTGTCTTGAGGCCCATGGACCATGGATCTTCACTAGCGCGGAACATGAAAGTTGAATGGAACCAACGGCTGCATATCCTTGCATGTTGCGATCTTCCCTTTAGCAAGGAATGATCGGAAGGATCCTTACAAAAGCCCCTGGATAATCCCCAAGCAGTTTCCATGGCTTCTGTTGCATTAATTCCTTGCTAATCAGAAACGAAGTAAGCCGATGGCCTAAGGAAGCCTGTTTTTCCTTCCTGCTTCTTGAAAGCAAGAACTCATGGGAATCCTCTTTGCGGACCCCCTGTTCCTATCTACATGGAATATTTGCAGCAGTCTTGTCGCTCAACAGCTGAACAAACTTTTCGGGAAATTAGAGACAGCGAATGAAGCTGCATGTACTCGCCTAAACGAATCTCTCTCCCTAGACCCTCCATCTACCCTCTATATACCCAAAGTAGGGACCATGTAGCCTAAACCCGAATCCTAAACCCTAAACCCTCCATCCTAAACCCTACAAGGAGGGTCCTGGTCATGGTCCCACTGCATTCAGTGGCTTGCAAATAAGCCTCACTGCCTTGGAGGCCAGGGAACCAAGGTTCATTCTCGTAGGGTTTAGAGTTTAGGGGTTTAGGGGTTTTGGGTTTTGGGTTGAGGGGTTTGGGGTTTAGGGTTTAGGGGTGTAGGGTTTTGGGTTTAGGGGTTTAGGGTTTAGGGGTGCATTCTTTTTAGGGGGCCTGAACCCATTGGGGTAATATTGACGTTATGTAGGGATGACGGAAAAGAAAATGGAAACTACAATTTAGGGTTTAGGGTTTAGGGTTTACGGTTGAAGGTTTAGGGTTCAGCAGGATGACATACCGTGATACACTTACAGCCCATTGGTAATGTGCAGGACCTTCTAGACATCAAAACAATTGAATAGTGTTTTTGGTGCTTGAACCTCCTAAGGTTATATTCCTCTTGTAAATACCATACCGAACAGGGGGATATTGTCTTACTCTATCTTGGGGATATAGTTCTACTCTATGCTGGGCGCTACAGTCCCGCCAAATCAAATACTACTCATTTTGCTTGCCAGGTTACGCCAGATGATTGCCCGCTGTGGAGCCAGGGCGGCATTGGCCTTTGCAATTCAGGCAAACATGGGGTTTACTCAAAAGGCGGAATGTAGGGCCTGAGGATTGGCAAAATCGTGTTGAGGTCTATTTGAGGTACCCTTGACCATAATCATACAAGGAGTCTACAACCAGAATATTGATCATCATTCGGGCTTCTACATGAGGAGGGTCTAGGGTTTAGGGGTTTAGGATGTCAGCGTGTAGGGCCACAGGTACACAATTTTGCACGTTCGTCGCTTAGGGACTCTAGACTCAAGAGGGGTGGTGTTGAGTGCACAAAGATTAGGATACATAAGCCATAGTCTAAACTCCTAGTATGCCCCTTCATAGCCCCTATAATGCTAGTTCCCAATATAATCCCGTATATATCCCGCTTTACGGAGTTTAGACCCTAAACCCTAAACGTTAAACCGTAAACCCCAAACCCAATATATCCCCTTTAAGGAGTTTAGACCCTAAACCCTAAATCCGATATATCCCGCTTTAAGGAGCTTAGACTCTAAACTCTAAAGTTAAACCGTAAACCCCACAACCAATGTATCCCCCTTTAAGGAGTTTAGAACGCATACCCCAATCCCTAAACCCAAGACATCCCCCTTTAAGGAGTTTAGATTCTGCCTCACATGTAGCCAAGCCCCGGGCTTGTTTCGATGCATATAGACGCCCACCAGGAGCTGCACCACCTTCAAACAGGTTGAGGGTTTAGGGGTATAAGGTATAGGGTTTAGAGTCTAAGGTTTAGGGAATAAGTGACCATACTGGGTATCATCTCTAGTCTTTAATCTGGTTCGCCCATGATAGTAACTTAGGTTAAGTTCCTTAATCGCAACCCAGTCGATGGGAGAAGCATGGCAAAGCCATCGCCAGCATGCTGCGGCCCTTTGCTCGTCTTCCCAGCATGACAATGGCAGTTTCCAAACATTCCTGGCCTGCAAAGCAAACCCAAAGCTGGCTTGCTGTTAAGGAGCTCAAATTAAGTTGCCACATTTTGGTTGTATAGTAAATACTGGGTTTCATTCTTGTCGTAGTTTAACCTCAGTTCCATGACGACAACCCAGAAAATGCGGCTCGGATGCTGAAGCAAAAGACGGCCCTGAAAGCAAGCTTCACTCCCACGGGGTTCAGAGTTTACGGTTCAGGTCTGAGGGTTTAGGGTTCCGAGTTTAGGGCTAAGTGTTCAGGGTTTGGGTTTAAGGTTACAAGGGTTTGGGGTTTGGGCTTCAGAATTTAGGGTTTAGGGTTCGGTTCAGGATTTAGAGTACAACTTGACCCTTTGAGGGCACGGCCCAGACCACGATGCCACCAATAGCCTGACAAATCTGCCAACTCGATGCACTCTCGCAGTAGGTTGCTATGGCCATCATCACGTGGGTCCTGCCCCCACCCAATAACAGTTTATAATACGGATCGTATTAAGGGCTCTATATAACTATAACTATTATCCAACTCTTCATGAGTGGGGGCAGCATCCAAATTATCACCAGCATTGACACTATCACAACCACCACCATACTTTCGATTCTGACGATCATCAAGATATTCTGGTAAGAGAGGGGTCCTTTTATGTTCCAATCCGAAACTCTCTAGGTGGGTGGGGACCCTAAACCCTAAATAAAACGTGTCAGGACAAGTCCTTTCATCTCATAACTCTCGCTCCTCCCACCCCCCCAAGAGAAGTCATCTGAGGGTTTTCAAAAACTAGGGGCCTCCGCCTGGGGGTCCTTATGCTAAGGAATCTGGATATTGGGAGTGTAGAAAGGGTACCCTACTTTTTGGAGACTTCAATATAGGGGTACACAGGGAATGGAACATTAAATTGAAACGCACGACACTACTCAGGATTTAAAGCTTAGGATCCGTCCTCACTGCGATTTGAATCTCCTTAACCCTAAACCCCTAAACCCTAAACCCTAACCCCTAAACCCGATAACCCTAGACTCTAAACCCTAGACACTCTCAGCAGCAGTTCACCGAGCCCCCGGCTAGTTGGGTAAAGGTCGCGCTGCCCTTGCAATCGGAGTAAAGTTCTCCAATTGGCACCAATGCCTGTCGTTTAGGGTTTATGTCTGCCGGGCATAGCCTCAACCCTACACCCACTTGTGGCTCCCTACAATACACCCGTGCTATCCATCATGCTCACTTTGTCGGTGCATCTACGGGCCTTCAAGAAGGCCCTGAATCCTAAAAAGCAAAGATGTGACCATAAAAAATCTGGGAGTACCTCAAAATCTCAAAATCATAATGACCATCCTTCTGACACAGTATACCTGGGATCCCTTACGCCCCCTGCTATCCTAAACCCTAAACCCCAAACCCTAATCCCCAAACCCTAAACCTAAAACCCCAAACCCTAAATCCTAAAACCATAAACCCTAACCCCTAAACCCTACTAGTTACTATGAGAAACTCCTGTCTGAGACCCGACGCGCTGTTGACAGCTTTCTGGGACCGCAGCCGTCACCACCAGCACGATAATGAGGAGCATTGTAGCATAAGTCATGATCCTGAGTTGAGGTTTTAGGGGTTTAGGAGTTTA